>OZ007505.1:6013272-6109452 GCA_963931865.1 Axinella damicornis | reverse complement strand
GTAGCTACTGTATATCCCTCACCATTTGCCTTGGTAAGGTTCAGGTGATACTGTTGGTATCCAAGCAGCTGGAGGGTATCTGCATCCATGGTGAACACTCGGAAGGAGGGGTTCATGAATCCATATGGTGTCACCGAGGGAGCAACCAGCACAGTGCCATACACACCATCTGCATCTCGAACCTGTGTGCATGAGAAAGGGATGTGTGTGTGTGTGTGTGTGTGGTGTGTGTATGGTGAATGTGTGTGCATGTGTGTGTGGTGAATGTGTGTGTGCATGTGAGTGTGTAGTGAGTGTGTATGTGTGTGGCAGTGTGTGTGTGGGGGCGAGTGTGTATGTGTGGTGTGTGTGTGTGTGGATGTGTATGTGTGTGGCAGTGTGTGTGTGGGGGCGAGTGTGTGTGTGGGGGCGAGTGTGTATGTGGTGTGTGTGTGTGTGGGGGGGGGGGGGGGGCGAGTGTGTATGTGTGGTGTGTGTGTGAATGTGTATGTATGCGGATGAGTGTGTGCAATATGTGATGTGCATGTGTGTGGGTGTGTGAATGTGTGAATGAAGTAAAAGGACCTCTTGCCCTTGAAGACCACATATATGTCGTACCAGTTCTATCTCGTCCATGTGTGTGTGCCCAAAGAGGTGTCCCACTATGGTCTCAGAGAACTGCCTTGTCATGTTGAGGTAGAATTCACCATAGGCAGCATGGTTACCTACGCTACCTGGAGGGATATGCGATATCACCAATACCTGCGTTGAGAGCAAGTGAGAGGGTGGGATGATGGAGGGAGGGGAGGGGGAGGGAAGATGGGGATCGAGGGGGATGGGGATCGACGAGGATGGAGAGGGGAATTGACAGTAATGGAGAGGGGAGGAGGGGAGATGGAGGGGGATAGAGGGAGGGGTGATGGAGGGGGAGAGGGAGGGGGGATGGAGGGGAGTGGGGATGGAGGGGAAGGGGGTTTCCCAGGAGACTTGATTGCAAGTTTACTAATTGGTGGGTGTGGTTAAAGTCACATACATGTACATGTATCTGTTCTAGGAACTGAAAAAACACCTCGAGAAAAAACTAGGGTTCCATGGGTCCATCCCTGGATTGGTCAGCAATCAGATGACCAAAATAAGTGACTCACCTTCTGACCAGCCTTTTTAGCCTGTGCTAGCTGCTCCATTATCCAGTCATTCTGCTCATGATTGGACGGATCTTGATTATTCAGAAATGAGTAGAAGTTCACAGCATAGCTGTGTGGACAAAAACATAAGTTGCATATAAAAAGCTTGGAAAGATTCAGTGTAAATGGCTGCCCACGTACACTATCATGCGCATGTGACTTCCACGGCAAGAGGTCGAAAACATGCTCATCTAGGTCACTTAACCCCTGCTGTGCACATGCACACGTGGTAATGATGATCAAGAAGGAAGTATGAGTATGGGTGGAGTAGTCTTATTAATTTAACTGGCACTAGATGCCAGTGGCGCTATGCTGAGTCTCCCTATGCTCCACCGGACATCCTTACCCATAGTTAGAGTTGAATGATATCAGTCTGAGCTTGTCTGTGATGTTCATGGAGTAGTACCCTCCCTTGATGATGGTGGTCACAGCTTCAGGGGGTAGGTCGACAAACTTCATCCAGTAGTGGGCTAGTGTCTTTGTGAGATTCTAAGAGGGAGGGGAGAGGGAGGGAGGGGAGAGGGAGGGAGGGAGGGAGGGAGGGAGGGAGGGAGGGAGGGAGGGAGGGAGGGAGGGAGGGAGGGAGGGAGGGAGGGAGGGAGGGAGGGAGGGGGGGGGAGGGAGGGGAGGGGAGGGGAGGGAGGGAGGGAGGGAGGGAGGGAGGGAGGGAGGGAGGGAGGGGGGGGGAGGGAGGGAGGGGGGAGGGAGGGAGGGAGGGAGGGAGGGAGGGAGGGAGGGAGGGAGGGAGGGAGGGAGGGAGGGAGGGAGGGAGGGAGGGAGGGAGGGAGGGAGGGAGAACAGAACAAGGGGGTAAAGAAGGAGGCATAAAGGTGCATGGACCAAAGCTCATTCTTACCTGGTAGTCTGTTAAGCTCCCCAAGAACTCACTCTGTGGCCATGTCTCTGCAAAGATAAAAACCATCACACGTGACAATGGACTTCAACATGAAATTCCTTGTTTGAGTCTGTGCAAAATTTATGCGGTAGATGTTGTTGTTTTTTCCCCACACACACCAATGTTATCTCTACTGCACTAGCACATAGACAATACAGCTATACATGTAACACTTGAATCAATCAAAAGACCATGATAACGCTTGGAAACCAGACAATGTCCGCACAAAATTTACTGGTAAATGGACAGAGTTAGAATTGTATGGCAGCAAAGTTTGGGCAAATGAGCCGATCACCATTGTCGTTGGAGGGCCCACCAAGGAAAAAGTGACTTGAAAGACAACAGAGAAATGGGCAGAGTACTAGCTATTACACGCTAAACACCTCAATGTGACTGACAACGCGGTTTGTGATCTTTGTCCATACATCCTTCTGTTCTTCTATGACGTTAACACGATTGTAACCACCCCCTTTCTCATGCTGCGAGCACTGATAGGCTGATAGGTGAGTCTAGACTTGCCGTGGTTTCCTATGGCGGGGTAGATGGTGATGTTGGGCAGCTGCTGGGCCAGGTAGTCTATCACAAAGTGGGAAGCCTCCAGCTGGGAGGAGAACGTCTCATTCCAGATCTCATGTGGAGGATTGTCACCTGAGGAAGAGTGCATGGGGAGGTAGTAGTACTTGCTGGAACTTGTATTACAATCCTTAGTAGTTGTTTACTTGCCATTTTACAGTAGCTTGTCCGTGCATTGGTTTAACACACCGATTTGCGCAATATTCGGATGACGAGATTTCTAGGCACGTTGTTGCCAGACTAAAGTACAGATCTGCTAGCTACTCCAGTTCTGAACTGCAATAGAGTGGTGGCGCAGCCTCCAGTGCATGAATGGGAGGGGCTGCTACTTCCTGTCTTCTGTGGTGAGCGGCCGACTATTGATGGTGGCCGAACATTGGTGCATTACCCTAGTAGCATGAGAGGAGGTCAAACAAGGCGAGAGGGGGGGGGGGGGGGGGGGGGGGTTGGGGCCAACCACTTCTAACCAGTGTGGACAGAACCCGCGTTCACTTCTGCATGACTTCAACAGTATGCAGAACAACAGAGTAAGCCACATGATTTCAATGGTACATGGGGTCTCAACAGTCACAGCCGTAAAGGAGAGACTACCCCAGGCAACATAAGATAAACCAGTGCATGAGAGCACATAAAGTCTAATCTCATTCCCAGGCCTTTCCAATCTCTCGTCTTGGATTGTTTGATACGGAGGGAGAAGGCCTGGGAGATACAGTCACGTGCAGCGATATCAGGTAGACAGATGGTAGACACACAAGGGTGGTGCCCAACGAAGAATCTCAATGACATCACCACATGTGACTAACTCTCCCAGGCCTTCCCCTTCTGTATTTGCATATTGTAAGTGATCAAAGACTGGAGGTGGGAATGGCCTAGAAACGAGGCTACATAAACTCTGCCTCTGTAGCGTACACAATCATACCTGTGAAAACGACAAAGTCTGGCTGAGGGTCCAGTTTCTTGACTGTGTCTATGACCAGCTCTAATGTGGCCATTGGTAGGTCACACTCGTAGGCACCATAGTAGCCAGCTGACCCCTGTGAGGTGTGTGTGTGGATGTGAGGTGTGTGTGGATGTGAGGTGGGTGGGTGGATGCGAGGTGAGTATGTGGATGCGAGGTGAGTATGTGGTGGGTGTGTGGATGTGAGGTGTGTGTGTGGATGTGAGGCGGGTGTGAGGATGAGGTGGGTGTGAGGATGTGAGGTGGGTGGATGTGAGGTGGATGTGTGAATGTGAGGTCGTGTATAGATGTGTGGCTATTTATGGACACTTCTGGAGCCAAGACCTAAAGATTCTGCCTAGAATGGTTAAATGGACCCTTACTCTACTACATCACGCTACGTACCTATTTTCCTGAAAGAAGCATTTCAAAGTAGAGAGGCCATGGAATCTAGCTGGGCATGATCGACCCCTAGAAAATTGAGGTTGCTTCTAGCAACCATTGAGTCTCCAGTAACCACCAATTGTGAGGCTGTCACCTATCAGTATCACATGATACACAATTTGTAATGTGCCTAACCCTCAACTATAGACGGGAATTGGATTACGACCACACAAGGCAATATGCGCACTGGTATATCTATCAGTTTGATTCGTAACTCACAGTTCCATTGTACCAGCTCCTGCAACACAAGTACAAGTGACAGTGTGGGTGAGATCCCTGCAGGGAGGGAGGGAGGGAGGGAGGGAGGGAGGGAGGGAGGGAGGGAGGGAGGGAGGGAGGGAGGGAGGGAGGGAGGGAGGGAGGCAGGCAGGCAGGGAGGGAGGGAATGAGGGAGGGAGGGAATGAGGGAGGTAGGGAGGGAGGGAGAGAGGGAGGGAGGGGAGGGAAGGGAGGGAGGGAGGGCGGGGGAGGGAGGGGAGGGAAGGGAGGGAGGGAGGGAGGGAGGGAGGGAGGGGGGAGGGAGGGAGAGGGAGGGAGGGAGGGAGGGAGGGAGGGAGGGAGGGAGGGAGGGAGGGAGGGAGGGAGGGAAGGAGGGAAGGAGGGAGGGAGGGGAGGGAGGGAGGAAGGGAGTTACATGCAGTGAAGGTAGGAATTGTGGGGAGGATGGAGGAGGCCTGGGATGTTCAACAGGGATCAATGCAGAATGCAAGCCATCATTGCGTATCACCTGACATGCTTGATAGGTGGTATGATACTGCTATAGGTTCAAAGTTTTCTATCACAATTGTAGCTCAAATCACCCCACTATCACATCACCTCACTATCAAATGGTCACATGTTTTAATAATGGTGTGAAAGCCTGACAGCCGCATGTACAGAGTACACCGACCTACACAGGCAGTAGCCTCGTTCCCAGGCCTCCGCCCAGATTTTAATCTCGCAGCGGTGGAGAAAAGAGAAACAGTCTTACAACTTTTAAGTTTCAAACTATAATTTTCCACTGCAAGGAAGTTGGCAGCACCAATCAATTTTCCAAACATCATCTCATGACAATTGTTGAGTGATACGCTGAAACGTAGAGTCACACTCATTCTATTGTGAATGTGTGCTTGCCAATCACCCAAGCATGCTATCGCAGGTGTTCTGCATGATGGTCTTGTTCTGCTTGAGAAACTGTTGCTTACATGAGCACAACTATCACGCACACTAATCCCGATCTTGCAAACGTTGTTTTTCAAACTTGAGCATGACTGATCAGCCACTGCATCAAAATGGTCAGGTTATTCGCCAGACGCTCCCCCTGCTTGCTTCTATCACTTGCCCCATCAAAAGGTCTGGACTCAGGAACCACTCACAACCCACGCTACTGAAGCTGTAGTGCTTCACCCTTCCTAGTCAAGTACTTCAAGTGGTGCTAAAACAACCAAAGGGCAAAGGGTACATTTTTGCTAGACCATAAAAGCCATTAATTAGGAAGGATCAGAAGCCCAAAGGGTACATTATAGAAGCCCAACTGGCTAGCTAGTTTCAGTTTAAACTGACCAGAACATTTGAAGTTGCCTGATCATTTCTCTTCCAGTCAAGGTCAGCAGTGGTCACTTAGCTGATCAGCACATTACTGGAAACCCACAAAAGCTTAGGGTTGTAATGTGGTCACAGTCAATTTGTTGGACTCTCACAGATTAATCTACAACCTGCCAAAGAGGCATGAGTCTATGAGCTGGGGCCCGTTCCAAAATTGTCTGACATCAGCTGGGAATAATTTTTTAATGCTAGTCACATGCTCTGACCAGTACGCCACTAGGCCCAGACCCCGGCCCGGGACAGAGGAGCAGAAAACAAGCTAAATGCAGCAGCATTGCCAAGAGACTTCAGCTGAATACCAACTGATCCTCACTCTGATCCTCACTCTTACTTTAGTTTCGTTCCATACTGGAGGCAGGAATGGCCTGGGGGCAAGATTTCTCCTGTCCCTTTTGACAAGAACTCTTAGAGGTTGCTCACCTCTGCATACTTCTTGTCAAAGTGGATGTCCGTCAGCTGCAGGAAGGTGACAGTACCGGAATCACCACCCAGTCTCATACCACTCCTCCTCCGGCGGGTCTGCTCGTGAGCACCAGTCCTGACGCTGTACTGCTGCAGTTCCAAGTCACTCAGACTGCTAGACGGCAGCTGCAGTTTACTATCAAACTCTCTTGTCCTGGTATGTTGTTTCATTACAGAGTCAATGTGCTTGCTGATACGCTGGAAGAAGGGGGAACCCCTGCCTTGATGAGTACGAACTGAAGTTGGTTTGCAGATGTGAAATGCTTCACATATTTCATGAGGGTCAATTATCTCTCTTGAGAGAACATACTGGATCTGTGAATAGCAAGCAGAACAAACATTCACAGGAAGCAATAATTAACTTTGACATCGAAGTCTGCGATATTTTGTTACATTTACAGCCAGCAACATAAATCAGACACAGATTTGAGGGAGTATGACTCATGGATCTTACATCAAAATGTCATGATGTTAATCATACATGTAACAAACTGTAAAATGTAACAAAATTTACTATCATCGTCATATTTTAAGAGATCAAGCTCTTACCACTGGAGCATAGGACTTGATTACTCCAGGGCACATATACATGCCAACAAACTTCCAGATCACGCCGAGAGCGTACTCGCACACTCGCTCTGCCAGTGGAAGGATGTCGTCCAGAGTGGCATTGGAGTCCACCGCATGCTGTGCCAATTTGACAACCTCCTGTGTGTGCACGTGTGTGAATATACATGTCTTAAGAAACCACTCTAGTACCAATTCAGAGTGCTTGTATTTGTGTACCGCTTCAAACAATTATGTATCTCATCACCTAACCAATTCAGATCTATGCCACACACCATATCAAATTTTAGCTGGTAAAGACTGTCATGAACGATGATATTCTGACAATAAATGAATGTCTAGACTGCTTGTGAACTTATTCTACAAGGAATTCCTATATAAATTATTCATCAAGTGCGCACCAAACACACTGAGCAGAGATCCTCCGGATCCATTGTCTTCCCCTTGCCGTCACGACTCCCTTCCAGAGGGGCGCAGGTGGCGCACTGAAACAGACAGTAACACACAGCCACTACCACCAAGATTCTGTTTCCACTAAGAGACATGTTCATCAACAACATATAGGTCTCCCGTCTCATACTGGGACACGCATGGATCGGGATCGGGAACGGGAAGGAGACCAGGACGGTAAAGGCTCGCACACGTTGTCTCTCTGTGTTGTTGTCCTCGGTCAGGTGGTGCCTGATTGAAGCTGCCGAGCGTCTACCGATCTAGCCATGTTGCCTGCAACCATGAAAGCGCTCGTCAAGGAGCGTGCAGGTCCCTCGTTCGTGTACAAGGAAGTCAAGGAAGTCCCATTCCACGGGGCGGGGTGACACGCAGCGATTTATAACGCCAGATCAGCAAGCTTACGGAGGTCCGTATTCGTCCGTTTTTTAATTCCGGGGAATGGATTTGCATGGTGCTGATTCCTGTGTGAAATGTCAGAGCCTATATTATGGCTCCCAATGGAAAAATTGAAGGTTTTGAATTGAAATAATTTTATCTCAAGGAGAAGGGGTTACACAAAAGGACTAGCCGATGTAAGTACTCCCCCAAGGGGGAAGCAATTTCAAATCTGTTGTGCTAGAACTGAATATCTACCTGAGTTGCATCAAAGCCACACAAGTAGTTTGTGAGCAGAGCTACTTTTTGACCACAGCAGTCTTGGATTTGAAAGGGTTTGTCAAAATGATGGTCAAGATAAGTTCAAGTGACTCTTGAAGCTCCACCCTGAAACCAATGGTATTGATGGATTTCACTTGATGTACCATGTGCAAAAATGCCTGGACCAACCCAACTGTGGACTGTGCAGTGACTATTTTAGCAATCATTTAATATTACAATACATTTTCCCCATAGAAGATTAGATGATTGATTTGAAGTGACTTTTCACAATGAAATTTAGCAAACATCCTTGAAAATCAATAGGTACCATTAGTAGAGTGTGTTAATAGCCGGACCACTCATGCTGATACCTTTTGAAGGTATGTTTGTATATAACCTCCCATATAAAATCACAAAACAACATATTTTGATCCGTTTGAAGTGACCTATAACGATGAATTTTAGCAAGCATCGTTGAAAATCAATAGGTACCATTAGCAGAGTGTGTCAGTAGCTGGACCATCTCCGTTCATACCTGTTGAAGGTATGTTCCTATAACTCCCATATAAAATCGAAAAACCCATATTTTGGCATTTAACATTATATAATCCCAGTGATGAGGAGAGAGCCTCTATCAGCACTTATGGGGCACTACAAGTTTTGAAGGTGTGACCTTAGCTGTGTAGCTACCATTGATTGCCTGTGAACATGGAATTGGCCGGTTCAATGAATATTACTACACTGGCCAATCAAAATCGTATGCTTCCTAGCTTATGTTATTGTAACGAGTCCAGAAGAACTTGATTGGTCGATATGAAAGTTTAATTTCAACATTGGTACGTTGGTGGTTAATGATGACCTGCTATCATTCAGCAGTGTTCTTCTACGATTGAACTGACAACAGACTGCAGTACAACAAGAGTTAGTAAGTCCACATTAATATGCACTAGCTAGGTTCTTAAATCAGGAATATGACCCAGCTTCTTTTTTAATCTTAATATTGTGATCTTGGTTGGACAGTATTGATCGTCCCAACTCAGCATGCAAGAGCTACTTTAATTGTGGGTGTGTGTGTGTGGGTATTAAGGCCATACCATTGGGCTTTGATGATTTCTGTTATTGATATTCTGCTGATTGTGGAGATGATTAGTACTTCCTTAATAGTCTAGCTAGCTAGCTATGATAATGGCTTACCAATGACATTAGTTCGCCCATGACAACGGAACTGTGCCTTCTCCAAAGTCTACCAATATTAATTCTGGTTCTGGAACTGGAAGTATAGGTTCTGGAACTAGCTGTGTACTCTATACCACTCCTCCCCCACTTCCCCCACACTTGCTCACAACAAAATTAGTAGTAATTCATGCAAGCTGATGCCACCAGTGTGATAAACTTCAAAGCCATTAAACCATTAGTCAAGTAAGTACAACTATTTCCATATTTAGTAAAAGCTCTGGCAGGACACAGATACAACCTCAATCATATCTCTGCGTGTGCATAGAGCTATAGAGGAGCTCTCGCCCACTGCTTCTTTGGCTTTCGGGTAGTAGGTGAGCCTGCTCCAGAGTGACTGTGTAAACTCACTTAAACCACAAATAGCATTTTTTGCAGCAAGGTATTGGTAGCTAGGGAAGTACACAATCATCAGAAATGACTCTATGAGGATCATCAGAAATGACCCTATGAGGATCATCAGAAATGACTCTATGAGGATCATCAGAAATGACCCTATGAGGATCATCAGAAATGACTCTATGATTGGAAGGGTCACTTCCATAATTGTACTACTGGTGACAGGAAGTGGTGACAGGAAGTGGTGACAGGAAGTGGTGACAATCAGTTCCAGAAACCATCCAGAAACCATGCAACACTCTTCCAAGATATAGGCAGATAGCTGTTGGGACTGGATTATGGATCATGGATGGACCTGTTACAACAGGAGCTACATGCTACAATAGATTGTTACCTCAATTGATAATTGAAACTATAATTGAATAGTGATTGTAAATGCAACTGTCATTAACTAACCATGAGCAATGAAAGCTACTGCTTAGCTATTCTTCCTGACCTAAACCAACCCCAGTGCGAATCACTTCCAGTATCACGTGATCCGCACTGGGGTTGGTTTGGGTCTAGGAGCAAGGGTTATATACACAATCTGAGCATGCCACACGTAAACCATTCATACACAGTGCACTGTCACAGAGAAAGGGATGCAGACAAAATTTATGATGACACATGCACACAGCTATGTACAACAAAGATACTGACATACATAGAAAATCATTATTGTATTGCCATTGATATCGCATGGTTCTCTTGGGAGAGTGCAACTGCTGGGGTTATACCTTGAGCTCCAAGTTGGCAGTGAGGTGGGTTTACAGCAGTGAGTATGTATTTCCATGTACATATGTGAGGGCAGCTAAAATAGTTAACAGTTAGAACCATCATATACCTGCGGAACTGTAGGTATATATTATCTATTTGTACTGCATGCATAAATAATTGCAGAGGCATAGGTTATAGGATCGGAGCTTGTATGTCTTTACAGCTCAATAAGCTTGATCTTACTGAAGGACTTCAACATACACAATGAAGTTCAATGCATGTCCTGTTAGCACAATAGGGTCTCATGTTTTCCTGAAAATATGGCTCTCATCATGGAGTTCAATGCATGTCCTGTTAACACAATAGGCACAGGAAGGGGTCTCATTTTTTCCTGAAAATTTGGCTCTCATCATGGAGTTCAATGCATGTCCTGTTAGCACAATAGGCACAGGAAGGGGTCTCATTTTTTCCTGAAAATTTGGCTCTCATCATGGAGTTCAATGCATGTCCTGTTAGCACAATAGGCACAGGAAGGGGTCTCATGTTTTCCTGAAAATTTGGCTATGGATTGGTGCCTGCATAATTAATTTCAGACTTCCTGTCTGTCTGCTAAGGCTGAGCATAAAAAGTGGTGTTTGCTAGCCAAGCATTCACATTACTGACCCCAGGCTGCAGGAGAGTATAGCTAACCATACTGTCATATAACTTTGGGGGGGAGATATCTTCCATTGACAATGCAACTGCTGCGTCTTGCCGCCCTACTGGCCCTGGCAGCCAGCTGCTACTCGGAGCTGCTATGGGACCCCTCTGCGGTTGTACCAGGCAAGTTTGTGTGCGTAACGGTTGCGAAGTTCAAGCTGCGACAGTACTAGTTGTGAGAAGATGGCAAGCGTCTTCTCGAGGAGTACCGTATAGCGGGATATTTGAATGGAATTCACTTCCTGTATCCTACTATATTGTTATCTCTTCTTCTTTTCTCTCAATGCACACCTGCAGGCATTCAAGCACGAGAAGGTGACATAGCCTACTTCACTGTGTCAAATCCCGACAAAGATAAGAGGGCTGCTTCCTCGGACCCAAGGCATCTCTGGCCAGATGCAATCGTTCCCTACACTATTCCGTCCACATATACTGGTAAGACCCATGGCTAGTGTGTATTGCATGTTTGAACTATATACAAGATCAAAGGTTATCAGAACATGGATTTGCACAAACAGTATTCCTTTCCAAATGACAACCCCAAGTATTACTATGAGTATGGACGAATTGGGAGTATATAGCTACAGCTATCAAAGACAGCAGTACTGGTTTTGAATGCCTTAAATGTTTCGTTATTTGCAGATAGTGAGAAAAGGGTCATTTATCTAGCCATGAGTGAGTGGGAGAACCATACGTGCATCTGATTCAAACCCAGGACCGATGAGACGGACTATGTCACCTTCATCGCAGGAGCGGGGTGAGTGGATTGCATGTCAAAGTCTAATTCCCTGCCTTTCATTTGGACCACCCCTAGAATGGACCCCCTGGAACTATATAGTGGCTTGAAATTGTATGGAACCCCTGGAATGTAAGGACCCCGTGTGCATGAATCCCCTGTGGCCACCTCAGACTGTTAGAAAGGAGTGGGAATGAAGTTCTTTTTGTACCCCTGCAGCTAGCTCTAATTGACTAATACAGCTGCAATAAGTACACTGATGGCTACTCAAATAGCCATTACGTATGCATATTTGGACATCCATTACCATAACACTTGATGACTAGCATATCTGGGACTGATTCCCACATGGGGCGTGCCCTGTGTGTGTCTAGCTAGCTAGCTGGCCAGCTATTGCATCTCGTCAATTTAATATCTCAGCAAAGGCTATGAAGTTCACACTCTGCCCAATCTTACTTTATCACTGAAATCCCAAAGGACTTTTTTTTTTGGTGAGAGCTGGAAGATCGATCCAAATTTTGTTGCATATGCAATGGAGCTTGCAAGGCAAGCAGTCCTTGCCTTAGGTTAATTTCTCTAAAGTCTTGATCAATTGTCTTCCTATAGTGCTACTCGATGATCTTGTTTCCACTGCAGATGTTTGTCCTATGTTGGACGGATTTCTATGGGAGCACAAGGAATTGTCCTTGGGCGAGGATCAAATTGCCTGAGACCACATGTTGTAATGCACGAGATAGGCCATGCTATTGGCTTCTACCACGAGCACAGCCGACCAGACAGGGACGAATACGTACAAATCATTACTGACAACATAGACAGGATCGATCCAAGTCTCCAGAGCGAATACGCACTGTTGGACTCATCTCGGGTCAAGTCACTCGGAGTCGGCTATGACTACAACAGTATAATGCACTACGATAGGTATTATGGCACCGTGAACTCAGCTGGACAGTATGTTGAGCTGGAAATGATACGAATATCGTTGTCGGAGAGGCTCGGGAGCTGAGTTTGCTGGACATTATCGAAACCAACAGGCTCTACAACTGCAGTAAGTTGATTATATTACCCTGGAGATTTGCACATAACTATTATACTATAAGCACTGATGAAGTTATTATTAGCAGTATATTGTGTGTTTTATTCCTTTTACCGAGGAGATTATTATATTAAGCACCAAGTTTGTACTAGATGTTACTCTCTACTTCCATGGATATACTAGCAGGAGATTTTGTGTTCTGTGTCATCCCATAGTGCACTGATATCCGAGCATAGCCCATTAGCAACCAATCAGAGCGATGGCTACTGTATAGTAAATTGCATGCTAGTTTTGATAATACCTGTGTTGTTGTTGTAATCTATGAGCTATCGTTTACTTCCTAGACGCCAGCAATCTACCCCCACTACTTACAATTGTCCCGCCTCCCACTGTGGTGGAACCAGCTACCCCTTTCAGCTGTGGAGAGGTATTCAAGGCATCTACGGGCACATTTCGCTCTCCTGGATACCCAAGCTTCCGTCACAACCAAGACTGTGGCTGGGTGGTTCAGGCACCATCTGGGCACTTTCTTTCATTTGATATTGACATCTACATTGATAACACACGGTACGTACTCTGGTGTAATGACCACTAGATTGGTTACATCATATAGTGTAGAGTATATTTTATGTTTAATTATAGGCAAGTGATCTATATATAGCTGCCATGGCATAGAGTGGGTCAACCATTGAACTGGACTCTATGGAATCAGCTCCGATCACTAGAGCCCTCAGTACCAGCTATTACCTCACCTTTAATATGGAGGCTTGCACCTCTCTACCCTACAGCCCCACCTGCAACAAGGACTACCTTCAAATATACGCGGGCCTGGATAATACCTCCACCAGTTCATTTAAGCTCTGTGGATCAGCAAACTACATCAATGTTGGCTTCAGGAGCAGTCCTGGATTCTACTTTAACGAAGCATTCATACAGTATCACACGGATGGAAGCAACACTGCCTCTAACTTGCGTGGATTTGAAGCACGATTCGTTGCGAATGGTGAGTGAGATTGATGCCATGGCTGTACACAGATCTAGAGTAGCATGCAGTGATGCATGAAAAAATACGTAGGATCCTTACACTGTTCTTGGTGTTCTCAGTAATACACCAAGTGATTAGTTCCAGTGCAGACGCAGGAAATATCAGTAATGCCTGAGATGGAGATAGTTCAAGTGAAGCTTAATAGGGTGTAACTTCTAGCTAGGTTCCCCATTGACTGCATATGCATATTCAGGCTGCATTGGAAGGTATATCTCATGTTTACTTGTTCTCCAACAGATGTAGATGAGTGTCAGCGTGGAGATTGTTCACACAACTGCAGTCAGAACCTTCCTGGTTCCTTCGTGTGTTCCTGTCGAGATGGTTTCTTCCTCTCTGCGGATGCAAGGACATGTTTTGGTAAGCTAGCTACTCTTGACAGCTATGCCATAACTGTGAGACTAATCTGTGGCTGCAAGGTTGCAATATTGTAAAAATGGAAGGTTACGGTTATTGAAATAACTAAACTGGGTTAAAGTAAACCAAAACTTGGTTAAAACATACAGTGAGACAATTTGGAAGACACCCTGGTTTGATAACTAATATCTTCCCTTGCAGATGTGAATGAGTGTGCTCTGGAGAATGGAGGCTGTCAGCACAGGTGTATCAACAGTGCAGGATCCTACAGGTGTCAGTGCAACGCTGGGTTTGTTCTACAGTCAGACGGCAAGAGCTGCAGAAACCAAAGTGAGATTTTTGCGAATGAAAATTAACACCATCACTGTAGTCACAAACTGTTTCACCTCTCATTGTTTTCCACAGACGAAGTCCCAACTACCCAACCCACCACCCAACCCACCACCCAACCCACCACCCAACCCACCACCCAACCCACCACCCAACCCACTACCAGCTAATCATGGACTGGGGATGGGCTTGTCACATGACATTATTTCATACCAGTTGAAACTCATACAAAATTATACTAGAATTTGGTCACCATAGAACTTAATTGTTTTCTCCATCTTCAGGCCAGGTTTACTGCTTACAAAACTTGTACCGTGTAGAATTATACCGTGCAATGAAGATTTGATCATTGATGTAATGTATACAAAACCTGGTGTTCCATGCATTACTTAGAATGCAACAACACCTGAATTAAACTGATTAGATACAGTATACATTTTGTAAACCATAAAACATAACTTTTTTTCTAGTGCTATAGCTAGCACAGTTGCTGACTTATTGAAAGATTGATGGATTAAAAAGTGCACGGAATGATATACAGAACAAAACGGAAAACTGAGCCCACATGGCGGGCAAACGGGTATTACAATACGGGTAATTACAATACCGGAAATGCAACTATACCACACATAGCCCCATCTGGAACTCCCATGACAAGTGAACACTCGTCTTTCTCCCCTTGCATCCGCATTGCAATCTTCCGATAATTAGTAGCAACTGTCAATGTCAAAGAAGCGGATCCCAAAATCCAGCTGTTCTTTGAAGTTCATGCCTTGATTTCGCCAGAGGCAGTCTCCGTCTTCCTCCCCTGAGCATGCTCTGAGAGATCTGTCAAACCCGGATCCAGCATTGTGGGTGCCTGGGAGTGTCACCTGGTTGATCTTCATATCACGGAGATCAGGGAGCCCGTTGCACGCAATTCTGGGGAAAAGAGCTGAAGAAGAGAGAAAATAACAGCTAGGCTTTTGCATGAAGAAGCATGTACAGCTGGGGCCCACTCATGTTGCTTCATGAACCTGTACAAATCATAGTTAGACCACAGATTGAGTAAATTACATAGGAGTGAGTACCTACAGTACTAGTTAGGTTGGGACACATCGCTTTTCTTGTTCTTATTTTGTCTATTCTTCTTGGTATGCTACATGTAGTTTCGCTGATGTAAGTTTTACATTGTATTGAAATCCCTTTTGGGATTTACATGAAGGCCAGAGTATGTGATGGCCTCATCACTAATGTTGTACATAGACTATATACTTGGAGGAGTCTTCCAGTCCCTTTGATATATCAGTGCTGTTGAGGAAAGTCTTCCAGTCCTTTAGATATATCAGTGCTGTTGAGGAAAGTCTATATCAGTGCTGTTGAAGCCAGTGGAATGGGAGGTGCAGTTACTGTAATGCCAGACTGATATTATCAAATCACCAGTTAAGCTACCTCCTGAAAACTCAATTAAGGGTTACCCTGCAAACAGCCTGCACTAGCCTCAACCCAAGCTCATTTATGTGTAGTGGTGGGTCACGATCAGCACACTCTGCTCTAGTGGAATGCAGCAGCTGCAAGGTCCTCTACTCTCAACAGCCTTGTGACATCAAAAGCCAGTGATCATGAGGAGCGTCCCTTCACTTAAAGAATCTGCAAACCAGCTAGACTGCTATACCAACTATAGCTCTGGAAATTAGCTATATCTCTTATACATGTGCAGTTGAACTTCTCACACAGGTTGTGTGGTATAGCTACTGTAGCACAGGCCTCCCCCTAGCAACAGTGAAAGTAACAGCAGTGCCAGTGTAATACTCAGCTGCTCCATCTTGAACTTGATCTGTGGTTAGCTCCAACAATTTCTACACACCACCGATTGACAAAACAACATATAGCACTGAGCTTGTAGCTGGTTTGGCACAATCCACCTGAAAATCGAATGAATGCTGTAAGGAATTAGCCACCTTCCTTGCCAACGCCTGCAGGGTGTGGTTGACCAGCCATGCAGAGCCAGTACAATTAATGCATGCATGCACATGCATATATGCACATGCTCGATCCATTGAATACAATCAGTGAAGTATTTGGCAGCTGCACGTGCACGCAGAAGATGCCAACCAAGCTCATCGAGGCTAGGTCGAGAGGCATGTATAGCACACAAGACATCGATCACGTGCCCATATAATTTCTTAAAATTTGGATAAAGGCATGCAACACTATGCACTCCACATCATCCTCATTCCCACAAAAATGTTACTCGTGCACAGATAGTATTCCAGAATTTTAGTTCTGACAGAGTAAGTTACATTTACCCCTCAAGCCCCACCAGTGGCCATGCACCAGGTCCACCCCCCCCCCCCCCCCCCCCCCCCCCCCCCCCAATAAAAAAAAAATGGGGGGGAGGGGGGCTTGAAACGAGCTGAGTGCAGTGAGTTTTCATCAAGCACATTGACTAGTAATAGGATGACATACATAACCTAGAGAGTATATAGCTACCTACTTGCAGCAATCATCAATTGGCACGTACAAAAAGCAGACTGTTTCATGCAGGGAAGAGCTACCAAGTTGGTCGTATAGGGCACCTAATTTAGCCTCATACATAAGCATCAGTACAGTGACGGTCACATGGCTCCTAGAGCTCATCATGTGACTTGGTCGGATCTGAGTTGGTGGTGAAGATGTCAGAATAGATTTTCCACTGTCCGTCAACCTTCTTCCAGATGAGGATGTACCTACACATAGGCAAACAACTTTACATCATGCATCATGATAAGGAGGTAAAGACTACCCTTGTTCCCAGGCCCCGCCCCCTTGTTCCGTGGCCCCGCCCCCTTGTTCCCTGGCCCTGCCCAGCTTTTCATCACTTGCAGTATGTACTACGAGTGACCAAAAGCTGGGCGGGGCCTGGGAACAAGGCATTTCTGTACTGCAAGTAATAAAAAGCTGCGCATGGCCTGGGAATGAGGCTATGTAAAGGCTGCATCTTGAAATACAATCTGATAGCTATACACCTTTTCATGAACACCAGAGGTAGGAATAATAAGTTAGGACATCGATCTTGTCCTTTCTGCTTCATGGTACTTGTGTACAATTGCATTTGTATGGTCTTGTCCCCATACTGCAAACTGTACTGCATGTTTAGTAATCAGTCTGGGGTCAAGACCAATGAGCTGCACTGTTCACATAGTCTCTCAGGTAGCTAGTTCGCACTAGAAGTTCAACTGAGCATACCAGCTACTGCAAGGTAATCACATCTAACTCAAAGATCAGTAACGGCTGGTGTAAGGCCTATTATAGGGAAAGGTTACATGATATGCTTACTTTCCATAGTCAATTGTGGTGCCATCTTTGCCACTGAGGGTGTAATATCCCCTCTCATAAGCCATGTCCCAGGTCATCCCCATCGGAGAGATGTCCACAGTGCCATGCTTGATGTTGGCCATCCCCATCGCGAACAGCATAGCTATGAAATCTTTAACCGCTGTGTGAAATCCAGGCAACATAAAATCAGGTACTGGCACATAACACTTTGCATGCGGGAAATGCATTAATGAGCTAATTAGAAAACCCAAAAGGTACAAAGAAAAAAAGAGTTCCTCCTTCGGAATTTGAACCCTCAATATGATGTATGAGCACTTTGGACTACGCCAAATAGACATAATTAACTCTGTAGGCACATAATTATAGGCGTTTTAAAGCTAATCGTTCGAAATCGCAATAGGATCATCATAGTGGGCTGCCGCACGCAAAGTGTTAAATTTTTGGAAGTATAAAGCCAAAATTGGCAGAAATGTACCACAGGATTGCTTGCATACCTTCTCTGCCATGAAACACATCCATGCCAGCAGCCATTATCTTAGCATCAGTTGTATAGAATGAGGCTATGCCCTCCGCATCTTGCTCATGCCACACTTTCTCGTACTGGTGATCCACCGCCACAATCTCATCCCTCAATGCTGTGAGGTATGTAATGGTGATACAAATTTAGTAGACTTGGTTACACAATGTTGCATACTTATTGGATATACATTGTATACTTGAAACATGTATAGCGTAAGCCGCCAATTATTAATGACCGGCACCTACTATCGACCATGGAGGGAGCAACAACTACCTACAGCTCTACCTGGGTTTCTGTGGCCACTTCAATTTTTGGGAACATTCATCCCAATCAGTCAATAACTGATGTAAATTGGTTTGTGCTTTGGTCGCAGCTCTAAGTACAGTGCTTACTGGAGTGACCACTACTAGCATAGTACTTGGTGATATGGAAGCAGACCATTGCCTTCTTATCTTCCAACATTATCATCCACTATATATATCCCTTTGTGCAAGGATTGGCATAGAGAGTAGTCTAATAGACGAACCATCAATACTTGCTGGAGCCTCATTGCTGTTGTTTATGTCCACGTGTATGCGCCATTCTCCATTAACAAGTTTCCAAATCACGATATGCCTAATGTTGTGTGAAAATGCATGAGGCAGAAAATGTAGCAGAATTGTACATGTGTGTGTGGGTGTGGTACTTGCATTGTACTTTACATGTATGTTGTAGCTTACAAGAGCGTAATTTCCAGTAATATGCTGTTCGGCGATGAACGTTAGTGGCTACTCAAAGAGCAGGGTGGGTTTTTAGGATTAAATAAACCCACCGACTGCATTCTAGTTGGGATGATCCTGAGCGAGTCCCACATAGACGAGTTTGCTGTATCATACATCCTGCCATAAATCACTTCCTGCTCTTATTTTGCGTATCCTTGCGCAGTGCGTTAATGATACTCAGTCTACTTCCTCGATGCAAGGAACTGTGAAGCAGTGAAAACAATGGCAAACAGGTAGGCATATCCCATCCTACATGATGCATGGAATACTTTATACTTTGACTCGCATTTGACAGTCCTTCTTTCCTCCAGCAGAACGAATGACCTGACCTTTTTGAATCTGACAGCTCAACCCCCCTCCCCCCCCCCCCCCCCCCCCCCCCCAATCATCCCTGATTAACTATGGGGCCAAGTCCATTGAGTAATCACCTTACACAACCGTCTAACAAACTCACTTTCCCTTGAACCATCAAGTTTCCTTCCGTGTCAAAGATGGTAAAGTGACTTCGGTCGTAGACGGTATCAGTCCAGTCAGGAGGACCAAGTTCATCAATAGTGGCCTCTAAACGGGCTGCACCCATCTCAAAAAAAGCTACATTGAACTTTTTCACATCTGGGAAGGGGGGGGGGGGGGGGGGGGGGGGGGGGGATTAAGGAAGGCAGAAGGGGAGGAGGGGATCGAGGCAGGGATAGCAAGGGGAGGGGAAGGCAGGAGGCAGAGGTAATGGGAAAGGTAGAGGGCATGGGAGTAGGCAGAAGTAATGGGAAGGGCAGGATTGATGGGGCCAGACAGTGGAGATCAGTAGGGACAGGCCCATGCAGACACACACATCTATAATTATATTCTGGTGCTTAATGGTGCAGGAAAGAACAAATGTGATAACGTATCGTACATGGCTATAAACACCCTGACCCCACTTCTTTTACACTACAAGCATGTAGCAAAGCTGTCTATAGCTACCAAGTGCCTACTGTCTTTTCCCTGCACAGAGTCAGATCCGGTTGGCATCACGGTACCGTCATCAGTGTACATCTCTGAAATTGCTCCCGCATCCTGACGGTTAAAGGCAGCAACAAACTGCGCATGTTTAGCCTCAATCTCATCACGCAGTGCTGGGAGAAATAACACAACAACTGTTAAACAAGAATTCTCCTCCAGTACTTAGACGAGGACAAGAGCCTTAGTCATGGTAGAATGAAAGATGTATGCACATATTATCTGTGTAAAACAGCAGAATGCACACACAATAAACGTGAATCAAGCAAATGTGTTACAATGGTGTGCACCATGTCGAACAAATGCAAGGTACTGCAGGATGCCCGCAACAGCATGACAAAGGAAAGTTGACAGGACATTATGAACTACGTACTTATAACTTACAGTTATCAAATGAGGTTTTACAGCAATGTAGCAGGCCGATATGCAAAAAAATGACGATGTGGATATTGGTCCGGCACAAAGCAGATACTTTAGGTATAGTTAGGTACTGGAAATGTGTGCGCATCTAGAGACGGCCCTGGCCCTAATATACCCTAACCCATCACCCTACTTCCTGCAGGACCAATAATCACTTTGAAAAATATATGTATCGAACTAGCAAGCTGTTCACAGTTAGGACGGTGTAGAGAATCCGGGAAAACTGATTACTTTATGATGTGGATATTGGTCCAGCAGGAAGTACATACTTCAGGTATAGGTACCGGAAACGCGTGCGCATCTAGAACCTGCCTTGGCCCTAATATACCCTAACCCATCGCCCTACTTCCTGCCGGACCAATATCCACTTCGATTACTTTATGCAGCCCGTCTGGTTCCCAGACCGTCCACCAAAAATGGATGGTTAGGGCTAATTGGCCATATGAGGGTCTGGGAAGGGGGTTTAATTCAGCTTACTGTCAGCCTTGCTTCCAGCGAGACGCACACAGCACAGCACCAGCAGATATACAACTGCCGCCATTGTGTCTCGCGTGGCCCAGCAGACCCTTCCCGTGACGATTAGTGGGGCGGGGCGAAAGTACTAATTGTCGCAGGAAGGGTCTGCATAGTCTCGCGGGGCCTTCCGGGTAGACTAGGGTCTGCATGGGCCATGCCAGAGCCGTAGCTACCACTTTTTCAGGATACATATTTACAAGTAATAAAAAACATTAAAAATGTAGCAGGATGTAGGGATACCAGAACGGCAAAAAGTAAGGAAACAAGAGGACATAACACAATCACTGGGTAGTCTCGTTCCCAGACCCAAACAACCCCAGCGAAGATCGCTTGCAGTATCTCACGGGGAAGGAGGGTCTGGTCATTTGACCGCGGGCAACGCGGATCTACGGAATGTTGACAATTTCATTTAAACGTGACGTCATTTCCGTAGTATAAAATTTCGCCCCATACTGTACATGTAGTTTGTTCATCTGTGATGGCTTGTTCACAAGCGCTTGAGCGTTGTCGCTGCCTGGTGACTCTATGGCCTTACAGTACTGCCTGATGACATACCTGACTGTCGTGATCGTCAGATTCTGCGCAGTGACTACCCCCAAGCACCTGCTGCCAGTACTAACCACCATTTTATCTTGCCGCTTTGAACGGTAACAAGTCCATGAGCTACTTGCCGTACGCCGTATCGGCATCAATCGTTTCACTAGTCTGGACTGCCATCTATATCCAGTCATTTTGAGAGCGCTTCTAAATCAGCGGAAAAATATTTACGGTAGAATTTGATTATTAACCAATAATTGAGTACGCCTGCATACCAGGCGTAGATCCGCGTTGCCCGCGGTCAAATGACCAGACCCTCCTTCCCCGCGAGATACTGCAAGCGATCTTCGCTGGGGTTGTTTGGGTCTGGGAACGAGACTAATCACTGGGTGGGTGTGGGAACGAGACTAATCACTGGGTGGGTGTGGGAACGAGACTAGTCTCATATTGGGACACGCATGGATCGGGATCGGGAACGGGAAGGAGACCCGATAAGGCTTCGCACACGTTGTCTCTCGTGTCTCTGTGTTGTTGTCCTCGGTGGTGCCTGATTGAAGCTGCCGAGCGTCTACCGATCTAGCCATGTTGCCTGCAACCATGAAAGCGCTCGTCAAGGAGCGTGCAGGTCCCTCGTTCGTGTACAAGGAAGTCCCATTGCCGACCCCCCATGGGGACGATCTGCTGGTGAAGGTGGGGAAGGTTGCGCTGTGTGGATCGGACATCAACCTCTACGAATGGAATAATGGTATGTTCCATATGCTGTGTGTGCTTATGGCATATGGCTGGCCAGTTCACAGATTAACCTTCATGCAAGTGTACTCAAATGTGGGCGTGGCAACCTAACTCCTTGAATACAGTCCTAGGTCGATCCTCTTTTTGGACACTCCACGGCCTGCTAAGAGTACTTGTGCAAACAGCACAGTGCCAGCTGCAGTGGGTTCGGATAGCACTAGTCTTACAAACCAGCCCACTTCCATTCTGTGGTGTTGATCTCAGTATTGGCACACGGAAGGAGGGTCTGGAGACTTACGACCATTTTTGCGAAGTGAGATTCCAGCCTGTACTGGAATCTCACTTCAGCCAATGAAATTGCTGAATTCATAACCAGAGTACTTTGTTCACGACGTCACATGGGCAAGAATGTTGTATTCAATCCTTGTGACAGAGTGTAGGTGAAAACATTCCGAAAGTGTAGTTCTGCACTATCATTGAGGTGCTGAAGTAGCCTCATTCCCAGGTTCCTCCCCAGGTTTTTGTCGACAAAAAGCTGGGGAGGAGCCTGGGAACGAGGCTAGTGTTGAAGTTCGACCCAAGAGCTTGACAAGAATTAGTACGTAACGGTGAAATTTGTGAGAATTTGTATCACTACCCAAAATGTTTCTTGGGTATGATCTGCAGCTTTACTTGTGATTCGTCCAGTAATTGCATTCTAGAGGGTCAGAGGAAGTTCAAGCAATGTTTACCCTTGCTTGCAGTAGCCTCATTCCCAAGCCATTCCCTCCTCTGGTATTTGATTGCTTGCAGTATATTTGCATACTGCAAGCGATCAAATGTTGGTGGTGGGAATGGCCTAGGAACGAGCCTAGCTGGCCTCAGCTAATTGGCCGTGGGGGTGGCCTGGGAACAGGTTGTTTTTCATCTATGCACACACACTTTCCCCCACTTCAGTTGCCCAGACTATAGCCAAGGTGCCGTTCACGCCTGGACATGAGATGGTTGGAGAGGTCAGCTCGTAGTGGTTACTGCAGTTGTACAGGCACATTTGCATGTTTTAGAATAATGACGTCCTCATACACGTGTGTACACTTGCTTACTGGTGTTAGCAGTCATGTGCTTTGATTGCGACAAATTGTACGTCTTCCTCATGATAGACAGCATGGGTTATCGATGCACTGCAACTATGCTTTGCCTCTCTGTATCTGGGATGCATGTACACGCACATCCTCAAGCTCCCTTCCCATGATAGATGGGTTATTGATAGACAGTATCAATAGATGGCATGGGTTATCGATGTACTACAACTATGCAGTGGTTTGCCTCTATACGTACATCTGGGATGCATGTACACGCACATCCTCAAGCTCCCTTCCCATGATAGATGGGTTATTGATAGACAGTATCGATAGATGGCATGGGTTATCAATGCACTACAACTATGCAGTGGTTTGCCTCTATACGTACATCTGGGATGCATGTACACGCACATCCTCAAGCTCCCTTCCCAACACACACACACACACATTCACATACCCACCTGCACTCACTCAATGCAATTATGCATGCACACAGATAGTGGGAGTTGGACCCGACGTTCCCCCAGAGTATGCAGTGGGAAGGAGGGTGTGTGTGGAGAACCACTTCTACTGTGGTCACTGCTACCAGTGCACACACGGTACACCTCTCCCTCTACTAAGTAGTGACTGCTGAGTGGAATATATAGAACCCGGGTACATGTAGGTGTGATTGCTATACAAGATGAAGGTCGAGCACTCTTCATACATAG
Source organism: Axinella damicornis (assembly GCA_963931865.1). Lineage (NCBI taxonomy): Eukaryota > Metazoa > Porifera > Demospongiae > Axinellida > Axinellidae > Axinella > Axinella damicornis. The sequence goes on along the minus strand of OZ007505.1, from coordinate 6,085,663 downwards.
TGTAGGCAAGAATGTGTGTAGCTAAGAGGAAGAGATGCACAAGAGAGTGCTAACAATCAAGATTTTAACCGTGCGTTTGTGTGTCCATGGCAGCTCTCCACAGAGAGCTGTCCGGCACCTGATTACTCATGTAGGCGAACGAGGGGGAAGTAGCTGAGCGAGCGAAGCGAGCAAAGTTACTTGTAATATCCTTTTAATTTGGAAAACGTCTACAATATCCTTTACAAAACATTCACAATATCATTTGCAGAACATCATCAAACGATCTGCCTCCCTCATCCCACTCTCATATGCACCGTGTGTTGTAGAAAATAGTTTCTGGTGAGTGGCTTCACCTGCAAACAGCAGCTGGAGTGGAGTGGAACCATTAACTGGCTGGGTGAGCACCTCGCGATCAAGCTTGCTGCTTCCAATGTGGTTGTAGGAGTAGCTCCCCACGAACAGTTTGTCCCCACACCAGGTGCTTCTCTCGATTCGAACTGGTCGATCGATTGACCGTTGCAGAAATTTCTCCAGCACCAGACAAATCCCTTCTGTTAGTTCTGAATCAGTTAGCCCTTCTACTGCTATGGCATCCTCCCCAGCAAACCAGGCCATGTATATATTCGAATCTTCTACACGTTCTAGAATGTATTGCCTCGTGGCCCATGAGTACTGCTGTGGGAAGCCATAGTCCTTCTCATCCCAGTAGAGCTCAATTGACTCAAACTGGGCATCGACGATTGGGGAAGGGAACTCTAAGGCAACTTTGTTCACTTTACCCATTCCAAGCTTAGTAATAGCTGAGAGCTTCTCCTCCGGCAGCTTGGGGTGAAACATTGGAAGGGAACAGGCTGGATGGCACCTATCCTTGAGGACCCCAAGTGAAACAGTTACTATGACGTGATCTGCAGAATACGTCTTGCCATTGGTGCAGGTAATGGTGACTGGAGCAACCTGGGGAGTGTCTGTGGCTGGGGTCCAGTGGATGGACTGTACTTCTGCGTTGAGGTGGATGCAGTCCGGAGGGATTTCCTCAGCAATAGCATCTGCGATGGACTGGTAGGTAGTGTCAGGGAGGTCTATTGTTTTGTCAGCAAATAGATCGTCTCCATATGACTTCAGATCCATTCCATCTATCGTGCCATTCATGAACCCTTCAGCAACGATCAAATTCTCGAGAATGTGTTTCGGCCTCCACTCAACAGAGTCATCAGTGTGCTGGGCATCATTCTTCGTCACTGACATGAATCTCTTCCTAAAGTAGTCAGAAAATGAGATGTCTTCGAGATTGACAGGTTCATTATCTTCCCAGTTGGTATCAGAGCTAATCACGTAGCTCCAGTCACCTGTTTTGGAACGACAGTCCAGTTCCTCCTGGATCTTGGAGTACACATTTTCGTAGTGCTTCACTTGGTCATAAGGAAGTTTTTCTCCAGTGCTGAGCAATGCCAATCCTGGTGCTGCAAGCTCTTCGAGATGGCCTTTTGTTTCCTGCGTTTCTTCTTCTGAAGAATCGCTTTCTATATTCAACATAAGACCCTTTCTTTGTGCGAAGTCAAATAGGCGACTACCACAGCCTCTGTTATCATACAGGTACATGAATGTACAGCCCAGCTCTGCTTTGTAGCCTCCAGAGAAAGGAATGCTCTTGACTCGGCCACCAACCTTGGAGGATCCCTCCAGGACTGTCACATCAAATATTTTCCTTGGGTCAGACAAGAGCTTCTGTGCAGCCCCTAGTCCAGCAAATCCTGCCCCAATGATCACAACTTCAGGTCTTCTTAGTTCCATTGTGCTACTAGGGAGGGAGCCTGTGATTACCTGTGAGTCCTAAGGTTGACCTTTGCTAATCAGGTCTCATCAAGGGCGTATCGAGCCGCCGAAGGCGCGGCGCGGCGGCGAGAGGGCGTGCACGTGATGTACTAGTAACTCCGGATCCGCAATTATTGCGCAATAGACCTTACCGTGTTTTTCAGGTTGCTTGCTTCGTCCAAACTCGGAACGCAAAACTGCAAAGTATCACGTGACTTGAATCCACCAATAGAATCCAAGTTGTCACGTGACAACTTGGATTCTATTGGTGGATTCAAGTCACGTGATACTTTGCAGTTTTGCGTTCCGAGTTTGGACGAAGCAAGCAACCTGAAAAACACGGTATTCGGCTATCGCGCGCGCCGACACTGGCGGCAAATTCCAATTACTTGCGTGGGCGTTCCGCACAGCTGCAACTTACTGCTTTACATACGTTTTCAGGTAACGATCATAGTGAATATAGTACATTACTTTTTGTAGGTGACGGAAGACTTGTGAAGGGGCTCAGGGACAGCCATGGGGCTGAAAGAGCGTATTGCAAAGTCGGCGCTAGCTGAGCCACACTTTCGAGCACATTTATCTACTGAAAAGGCACTAGCCTCGCCGTAGCTGCCTTGCAGAGCACGTCCAGCAACTCGCTGGCGAATCACATCCCTCAAAGCACGCACACCTCGATCGAGCCACGCCCATGGAGAACGGTACTATTACAGCCACTATGATCAGCTTGTGCTTACAGAGGATGATGTCCATGGTGCTGCACTCCCAGAACCACTGGAGAAACACCGCAAGAGTGCCTTGGGATGGTGGTGCTGAGTGCTTGCTGTTGGAATCCTGCAGCTGTCCTTAAGCGCTTTCACAAACGCCGCCGTAAATGTGCTGGTCTCTCTTGCAATGTAGTCTTCTATCACCTACACAAACCGAAGTACTGTATTCACTGATGATTGTTACCTAGAAAAGTGCAGGGGGCTAGCAAAGATAGTTTATAACAGTTGCAGCTGTGATGAACGCCCACGCAAGTAATTGGAATCTGCCGCCAATTGATGGCACGCGCGTTAGCCGAATAAGGTCTATACATATCCAAATCGAAATCACGTGCTACATTGTTTTGTTTAAGATCCACTACCATAGTTCCTGAAAATATCAATATCCATTCCCTAGTAAGTCAATGAACTTCTAATCTAAACTCACTGCTGTTACCCTGAACGGCGCTTATCACTGCCTCAGTTTCGCCAACGAACCATGTCATTCAGTGGAGACGGTCCTGAGCGAAGCCTACGGCACCTGCGCGAAATGGCTGCCGCATGTAGGATGGACGGGTACATTGTTTGCAGTCGTCAAAACTTGGATGGCGTCCATTCATCCACTCTACGCACTCGATCTAGCTCTAGAGTTCTCTGACCTGCTCTGCGATATTCCGCATAATCGGATAATTACATTCATTCACATAATTATTATACGGTTAAGGGTTACATACCAATGTCTAAAAATAGTATATCCGGTGGCCGCATTTGGATTGTTTTCAGAGTTGCATCGACCCTAGCCTAATGGGAAGAGTTGCATGCCCTCTTCCCGCGCCCGTTATCTTCCCGCGCCCGTTAGGCTAGGGTCGATGCGCCCTTGGTCTCATTACAGTCTAGTCACGTGTAATCTGATAATATACATTACGTAATGCATTTTAAGTACAGTACTTCCATAGACAATGTTTCGACAGTTTTTGACATCGAGCCCTGACGCAATCACTTGGAATATCGACTCACAAGGTAGCGTTGGTATCTGTTGTTATTATAAAAGGCCGAGCCCTTCAAGATTCAGCTGCGGTATGGCAGAAACGAGTGGAAGTAGGCTCCCGGGTGCGGGCCAGATGGTCCCCACGCGCGCCGCAAACGTCGGGCCTGCGAGACTATAGTGGAGGTTCGGGGCCGTCTCGTCCATTAGCAAAGCGCGTTCGAGGATTGCCAACTGGGAGCACTCCACAGCACCCCCAGAAACGGTCTTCTATTCGTACTCCCGATCGTACAGCTTTGCAATAACTTTTAATAACTGTCCACTTGTCACATGACAGAAAGGTAATAACTAGTGGAATGCAGGACCTGAGCGAAGTGCACGTGCTGGACATGCATGGAACAGTTGCGGCATTCATACGTGACTGTCATCAGACTCAATTATGTGACTGGGCAATGAACCACAGAAATTATGACACTAAACATACACTTGTGCAACTGTGAGTCAGGTTAGCGTTAGCTAGCGTTAGCTGAAGCAGTCTAGCAGGTACGTCACCGGCCATGGCGGTAGACCCACGAGCTGTGTCTGTCATTGTTGTTGCCACCGAGGAGGCAGAAGTTCACAGTGCTCTGTAGGTTCACGAGTGGTCTCCGTCTTTGTTGTCGCCATCATCCGTCGAACAGGTAGACCGCACGGTTCACCTTGCCTCGAGGACGTAGGGCGGTTCGTTGGAATTTGAATATTATTGTGCACGTGCAAGTGAAATCCAAAATTTACGGTAAGTGCTTTGGATTGCAATGTAATTATCGGGTTTACCAATCGTTTAGGAGATCCAAGCAAACAAGCAAACATACACACGCACTGCGCGATGAAGTCACGCTAGTGTGGGGCTCGCTCAGGCTCGCCCCAATTACATGCAGTGCCCAACCTCCTCTGAGCTGTACCTAGCTGGCTTGTTACAACAGGGCTTCTCAGGGCAGTCATGTGACTACATCAGGCATAAAAAAAAAGTCAATGAATCTGATTATGTCTCACAGGAAGTGGCACTACAAGCTTAGAGTCAGCATTGTACTGGTACATTCATCTTTTGGTGTTCATTACCCTGTGTGTGAATGCGCAGCAGAGGTAAAGGGGTTGCATGGGCCAAAATAATTGCATTCCTACTGAGTGTTATACATGTAGCCATTGTAAATACTACCTCGGATTTCCACACACATTCTCAGCAATAATTGGAACTGTGATATGTTACAGATAGAACTGATTTTAATTTGTAATGTAATTTGCATCAACTTTTCAGAAGACGTTCAGCTTCTCTTACACCACTTTCATATCCAGCATGCAATGTAGAGAATAGTTTCTGGTGAGTGGCTTCACCTGCGAACAGCAGCTGCAGTGGAGTGGAACCATCAACTGGCTGGGAGAGCACCTCACGATCAAGCTTGCTGCTTCCAATGTGGTTGTAGGAGTAGCTCCCCAGGAACAATTTGTCCCCACACCAGGTGCTTCTCTCGATTCGAACTGGTCGATCGATTGACCGTCGCAGAAATTTCTCCAGCACCAGACAAATCCCTTCTGCGAGTTCTGAATCAGTTAGCCCTTCTACTGCTATGGCATCCTCTCCAGCAAACCATGCTATGTATATATTCGAATCTTCCACGCGTTCTAGAATGTACTGCCTCGTGGCCCATGAGTACTGCTGTGGGAAGCCATAGTCCTTCTCATCCCAGTAGAGCTCGATCGAACCAAACTGGCCATCGACGATTAGAGAAGGGAACTCTAGTACCACCTTGTTCGCTTTACCCATTCCAAGCTTGGTGATAGCTGAGAGCTTCTCCTCCGGCAGCTTGGGGTGAAACATTGGAAGGGAGCAGACTGGATGGCACCTGTCCTTGAGGACCCCAAGTGAAACAGTTACTATGACGTGATCTGCACAGTACGTCTTGCCATTGGTGCAGGTAATGGTGACTGGAGCTTTGTTTCCTTCACGCTGGGGGGCATCTGTGGCTGGGGTCCAGTGAACGGACTGGACTTCTGCATTGAGGTGGATGCAGTCTGGAGGGATTTCCTCAGCAAGGGACTCTGCAAGGCCTTGATAAGTGCCGTTGAAAGTAAACTCTTCATCAGAGTATACTGATAGATCATCTCCATACGAAGCGAGGTCCAAACCCTTGGTCATTTTTACTCCCCACATGAATCCCTCCCAGGTGATCAAGTTCTCAAGAATGTGTCTTGGCTTCCACTGAACAGATTCATCAGTGTGCTGGGGATCATCCTTTGTGATTGCCATGAATCTCTTCCTTAGGTAGTCAGCAAATGGTATCTCCTTTGGATTGACTGGCTCACTTTCCTTCCATTTGGCATCTGAACTAATGGCATGGCTCCAGTCCTGTCTTCTTGTGCGTTCTTGTGCTTCCTCTGCAAGTGTGAAAAAGATCTCCTGGTAGCGTTTCACTTGGTCACTTGGGATCTGTTCTCCGTTGCTGAAGAGTCGAAGATGAGGTATCTTGGCCTCTGCAAGCTCATCTGACCCCCTTTGTTTCCATTTGCTCAGGCTCTGATCTCCCTTGCCTAAGATGAATCCCCTTTTCCTCATGAACTCGAGAAGAGGCTTTCCGTAATTCTCATAACTGTACAGGTACATGAAAGTACATCCAAACTCAACTTTGTAACCTCCGGAGAATGGGACAGTTTTTAACCGGCCTCCCACCCTGGAGGATCCCTCCAGGATTGTCACATCAAACCTCTTGCCTGGGTCAGAGAAAATCTTTTGTGCAGCTCCCAGCCCAGAGATGCCTGCTCCAATGATCACAACTTGAGGTTTTCTTGGCTCCATTATGTACTTTGCTTCCTGTGAGCTCTCCTCTGTACACCATGTGGCTTAAGTGGCTTATCACCTGACCAACTTGCACAATATTCATAGTGCTCACTATGAAAACTGGGCTATCCAGTATCCACTAATTTGTAATGAAAGTCATAACCACTGCTACTGAGCTTAACCTCAATGAGACTTAGGCATCACACTTGAACTTCCTACTAAGCTTGTCTCAGGTACGCAGTCTCTCAATTATGAGACAGTTGGAATTACGCCTGCTCTCCAGGCATACGGCACACTTCGACCTGCCCTGGGATAAGGTTACAGGATTGTTGTGGAGGGTGTGTCCAGCAATTTATTTTCTCATAGGCAGAAATTTACTTACATACAGACCAATATCTCTCGCTCAGGAAGTTGGGGCTGGGCACCACCCCCAACTTCCTGAACCCCAGCCCAACTTCCTGAGCGAGAGAAAATAGGTATAACTCGATAGACTAACTATTCGACAAAACATCCAGTACGAAGAATGCAAGCAGTTTTGATTCTACTGTTGGAGATGTGCCATCACAAGCTCTAGGGAAGCTTTTGTTGCTGCACTCTACAGAGGTAGTCAAGACTGCAGTTCCTAGCACTGAACAGGTTGTCCATTTGCAACGAAGAATACTATCAAAAAATATGTACGTCCACACCTAGATTCTTCTCTATTATTAAAGTATATGGTGCACATATCCGTGTGCAGGGGTCCATTACTTCCAGTGGGTAAGAATTGTAATTCAGTACATTCCACACGGTACACTGGGGCCCAGCTCATCACCTAGACTCTCCGTTTGAGGGTCTGAGTACCTGAGACTGAGACCTAAACCTGAGTCTCATCCCCAGGCAGTCTGGTACAAATTTGCTCATTCTTCGCGGTTCAAATGCGAGCATGCGAAAACTAATATACATTTACTTACGAAACGTTTTGACACACATACCATGTGCACACACACACCGTACACACAACACACACACACATGCACACACACACACACAGACCAACGACATATCTGCCAACATTTGAATCAATTTGGTCATGGAAAGGGTACTATTTACGGCGGCTGTTCTGAGTATACCATCATCCCAGCAAAGTATGCCTACCTGCTGAAGACCAGCCTCAGTGACTCCAAGGCTGCCATTCTGGAACGTATGTGACTGTGTGCACCTGTGTGTGTGAATGTGTGTGTGTGTGTGTGTGTGTGTGTGTGTGTGTGTGTGTGTGGTGTGTGTGTGTGTGTGTGTGTGTGTGTGTGTGTGTGTGTGTGTGTGTGTGTGTGTGTGTGTGTGTGTGTGTGGGTGTGTGTGTGACGCACATTGTACATGATGTCACTTATGGTCAAAGTGAGCAATGATGACCATGGAAAGACCAAAACACTCAATGAGGTACATGTCTTTAAATTGATGCCGAGATTCAGAATGCTTTTCCTACATTCATATGCGGCAACCAGAAGGTTTCTTCCAGAACTTTGTTTAGGCCTTCTGCAGCTGCTGCATTTAGGTCTTCCAGAGCTGCATTTGTAACAGAAACTTGGTCCAGCGACGGAAAGGTTTCCGAATCTCGGCATCAATTTTAAACACGTGTACCGTACACGTAACTCCACACCATGGCTAGCATTTCAGTACAATCTATGAGTGAGTGCATGACACAGATCATGTTAAGTAATTACTCTACCAGGAGTGTATTGTATACAATTTGTGTTTGGGGCAATGTAATAACATTGCCTGTACATTCCATCAGCGTGTGGTGTGGCCCACCAAGCAATTGAGGAGATCAATCCAAATGGAGAAGACATTCTCATTCAAGGTGAGTGGGAGATTCAAGTGTCATGACGGGCCCAGCTGCACTGCACTATAATGGACACGTGTGCATCATATGGTGTGATACTGACTGTATGGAGCAATGGTTCTGTGGTACCTATTCCACACATACTGATGGCATTTGGTTGTTGTTCCTTGCAGGCTGTGGGGCAGTAGGGTTGTTCGGTATAGGAATTGCAAGGGCAATGGGAGCTACCAAGATGTAAGATGATGGAATCAATACTTGTTGAACTATGTGATGACTAGAGACCACAGTTGGACCAATCAGAAGACCACATTCAGCATCTAGACAGGAAGTTGAACTGTGTGCGGACTAGAGACCATAGTTGGACCAATCAGACTACCACATTCAGCATCTAGACAGGAAGTGTAATCCCAGCTGGTGTTGATGTAGCCTTCAGCTGGTTATTACTGTAATGGCGCATTCTTTCACAGTCTAGCAACTGACATAGTGGAGACTAGGCTGGAGTTGGCTAAGAAAGTGGGGGCAGATGTCATCATCAACTGCAAGACTGAGAACCTCAAAGATGCTGGTACGTCCATGTGTGTGCAATTTGCATTAATGGTCTAAATGTACTAGCACAAATCGTAGTTGCATTATTAAGCACAGCTCGCTTATGTATAACCACTCATTCACTGTTAAGTGCAGGTTGCCCCAAGCTACTCATTAACAGCTTTTTGCAGGGAGAGAATAACCATTGGACGACGTTAGACGACGTTAGCGACATACTTGTCATGTTCTGTTTTCAATAAAAGTGGAGTAAGCCACACTTAATTGAAGAGGTTTACCCAACATCTGCAGCCGCCATCATCCTTTACAATCCTCGCACACCTTGTACTTCCCTGACCGGGTAATTTGCTCTTCCTTGCTATCCCATGTAGTGATGCGGGAAACAGATGGCAATGGAGTGGGAAGACTCATGGAGGCCACTGGAGCTGCAGCAATGCTCAACAACTGCTTTCCCTTACTCAGGTATCACTCCGTGCACTAGTGCAGAGTACCTATTATTTTCAGGTACCAATTTTAGTGAATTGGCTACATTTTGAACCCAGAAACAATAATCCAGTATGTGACGATACATAGGCCTACATGTGCGTAAATTGGAGTGAGCCACCTATGAGGGGCGAATTAAAGGAACATATTAATGAGAGACTATGGTACGAGATTCTTCATACCCAGTGCAAGCAAACTGCACAATAATGATCATATGACTAACACCTGCACGGAAAACAGTGACAGTAATTAGCATTTTCGTTCTCTGGTTCTTCAGGAAAGGCGGACATGTGGTGCTTGTGGGACTACCCAAGGTCAATTTTCTAACCACATGTTGTTACCTACATTCAACAGCTTTTTTCCTATTAATATTGTGGCTGCTGTATCAGCACCTCAACCTCAATCCCATTTTCTGTTGAGCTTCATTTTATGTTCAGAAGTAGGAGTTTAAATTCAAGTGCAAACTGAGGGTCAAGAGAAAATGAAGGACGTAGGAATGGGTGTTGCCTAGGCTCAATCTCTGAAGTTCTTCTAAACATACTAATCACAGTCCATAGAGAACAGGAGCTGTCACGATATGTGTGGCATCTCGTTTTGCTATCTGCGCCTTCTGTTTGGGAGTGAAGTAGTCGTATATGTCGCCCACTTGTGTAGGATTCGTCTCCACTGCCGTGCTGGATAGATCTGTAGTACCTGAAATTTTGACAGCCGTGAATGTTGAAAGTGGTACAGCCTTCGATACTGGACCAAAAACAGAATCAGCGGATAAAACTTTCACAAATCATCACAGAAACACGAAATTCGCGAAAGTTTTCTCCCGTGAAAGAAACCCGCTATACGATAGTCCAATGGACTGTGTCTAATAGAGCAAAAATACATTGCTAGCTATAATTATAGCTACCATTAGTTAGCTAGTAGGAACAGAGTTTCAACTTGAAAATGTTATTTTTTTTTCCTGCTTATAGTCACCTATCCACATTGAACACCCCCTTGAGGACATTGTTTTCAAGTCCCTCACTCTCAAAACCATTCATGGTAGAAAGATCTTCCATACCTGGGAGGAGACAGAGAGATTGGTCTTTGAAAATCTGTGAGTTTGAAAATGGCTAGCTAGCCATAAGCTTCATAGCTAGCTACTCAGTCTGCCGTGAACAGTTTGTGTTCAATCAGGCTATTCCTTCTCCATCCTTCTCAATGATTTTGTCTCTGATCTTTTTATGATGTAGGATCAACACAGAAATTCTAATGACCCATGACTTTCCACTGAGCCAGTATGAAGAAGTAAGTTCAAGCTGCTAGCTATAGCTCAGTCAGGAAATCCATCACATCAAGTTGCAGTCTATAAACAACAACTAACCCCCTGACAGTAGATTGGCTCTTTGCTAGTGTATCATTCTGTGCTTCTTCCCACACATCACAGCCTCCAAAAATATCTTTCTTTCCACACCCATAGGCATTCAAGATGCTGATGAGTGGCAAAGGTTGCAAGGTCCTTATGACACCAGGACACTAAAAACTTTGTATTGTGTGTTGTGTTGTGCCACACATTTATTTTGAAGTTTGTACTGCCGTACCTTGTACTGCCGTACCTTGTACTGAAGTGTGCATAGTTTGTCACGGTTTTGTGAACTTACCAGCCAGTAGCTTCCCGCTCTCCATGATCACAGACAACTCCATACATAGCTATAATTAATGTACAGTGCTTTCCAAACTATGTAGCTATATGAGGGAAACTAACCTGTGGCTGGCCCATGGCCACCATTACCGGCGTGGTAGCACCGGTGCTAGGAGCACAGCTGTTCGATCCCACGATCCCGCGCGCGCGAAATTGGTACGATTTGATTGGCGGATTTACATTTTGGCGGGAACTTTGAAATTCAGGTGTGCGTCCCAGTGATTTCCTTGTAAATAACCTACTCTCTCGGGGTCATCAAAGTTTTCGCGGGTTCTTCGGTTACACAAGCATCGTACAGCTGTTTGCTTCGAAATGGAAAGCTTCTCAACGCCGAAGAAGTCCTCCGTGTGCATGACACCCTTCTCCAACATCAGAAAACGCCTCTTCTACTCTCCGCAGGTTCCCGGGCCCCCGCCGACGCCCGTCCCCTTCACCCTGCTATCTCCAGGTGAGAATGCTGATATTTCAATGGAATTAGAACACAAGGACATCTTGAGTGAGCTATATGAAGGAGGACTGCCACTGGTTGCTGAAAACATATATTCCTTCCTCACCGCAGGTGACCTCTACATGTGCCTACAAGTTTGTAAAACATGGAACCACCAGGTCTCCTCTGATACCAAGTTCATGAACAAAGTCACCACTTACCGCAAGCAGTGTAAGGAGAACGCTGAAAACCTTCACAAAGACTATGAACACATGGAGTTTACAGTGTCTCCTACTCAGAGGAAACCACTTGCTACCTTCACACCTAACACCATGTCACAAATCCTGGCTACAAAGACAACCCCAGTTTCATTCAAGAGTGTTAAGTCCTGGCATGATGGTGAATGCAGTGGGATAGCAAGCTCCAACAAGAGGCGAAGGCAGTCAGAAGCCATATGTGGCACTAAGAAGTGTACATCAAGGCTTCGCAGGCTGTGAAAGCGATTGAACTGCTCCTGACATGGATATGGGTCCAACAGAGAGACTCACTCACCAGCACACTAACAACCGAAGACAGACAATACAACGGTTGGTTGATGGCCACTTTGTGTGCAGGCAACACCACTGAAGAGTCTGAACATTAGTAAGACTTTTAAATTTTGATTGTGTAGCTAGCTAGTGGCTTTATTTTTATTGTAAAACTGTCCTCATTCTACAAACAGTTTTCAATTAACTGGCTCTAAGAACAGCCTGGATGTGATATGGCAAAAAGGCCATCAGATATCCTACAGACTATTGCCTTCCTTATAACATGTAGCTATTACCATCAACAAAATGTCATGTAAACTATAAGCACTGCATGTGAGTTAGTAATTATTGTGTACAGCAGAATCATAGCTGGTAATGAGATAAATGTAAAATCACGAAAGGTACTACATAGCTGTACATGGGTAGTCGAACATGGATCTCACGTACAGAAAATGACAGTATAAAAAGAAAGGGTACTGTGTATTATATCCTGAAATAGCCCAAAATATGTAACTGATTTTGTTAGCTGAGTGAGGAAATAGATTAACTGTGGCTCTTCTTCCTTCCTCCATCCTTCTTCAATAGTTCATCTCCCTTATCAAATTCTTCCAGCATGGCTCTGAGTACTGGGCCCATTCTATACTCCTGTGAGGAATCAGCCAGGGATTCTACATCAGGTTCATCCCCGAGAGGGAGGCGCATGGAAGAGAGAATGGATGTTCCAGTGGAGGGGGTCTGCTTGAATGGATCAGGATACCCTGGCTCTGCATCGTAATCTCCTCCCTACAAAATACAGTTCGAAAATTTCAATTAAGGCACCAGCAGCACAATGCATTACAAGACTCTCCTTTCATTTGTTTGGGGTTAGAATCACATTGTTCAGATAAATGAGAAGACAGCTCACCATAAATGAGGATTCATATTCTGGTCCTGGTCCATAGAGGTACTGTGAGTCTGGGTCCTCTGCAGAGAAACATTAAATGTGAGAGCAGTTACTACAGCCGAGGGGAGAGACGGTCTGGTGAACGAAGTCAAATTTCTTGGGCTTATTACCGGAATGTGGTAAGGACCAATGAGATTGCGAGATTAATAATTACATGGTAATCGCTTTGAATACTCATAAGCTGGAGAAGACAACAGCCAAGAGCCTTTGCCATGCCAGTTTTCCCTTAGTGCTGACTGTGTAGGGCAACGCTACGTCGTGGTGAAGACTTTTGCACTTGATTGTGCTAGTTGTGAGCACTGTGACATCGCTTATGAAGGATCAAGTTTAGAGCATTGAAAGCGAGGTCAGCAAAAGGATCAAGTACAACGAAGGGCCCCTCTAGGTGCAAGCTAATGCTGGCTCTAGCCTAAGGGGCCGTTCTTCGCATTTGACCCCAGTAAAGTGCCTGAAAGGACTGCCAAACAAACGGGAAGCAGATTCCTTGGACGGTGCAGGATGCTTCAAAAACCTTCGATGGGCCATGGGCGAGCGGCAAAAGGTTAGTACATCTTCTCTCCCGATATGATGAGCCATGATTGTGCTTGGTCGACACAGGAGCCTTCAGCAGACACTTTCGCAGGCACTTAACACCACGGGATTATACAATGATTGTACAATGATTACACATTCCGTAGTATGCTTCAAGCCCAAGAAATTCGACTTCGTTCACCAGACCGTCTGGGAGGGGGGGGGGGGGGGGGGGGGGTGGTCTGGGCACGAGACTAACTACAGCCATATCCATGCAGCTGCATAAGATCACACTTGTATCGAAATTCTATTATTGCCATCAGCAAGCATGACGTAGCTAGATTGTATAATCATGTACAAAATTAGTACCTGGTAGACTATGGACCTAGCAATGCTCATCTAAACTTATATGCATGAAGCTATATCTATTCTCTGTTGAGCTTATACCCACCTGATTTATGTTCAAGCAGTACACTCAGTCATACCAATGAAACTATGGGACATTATGCCAGTCACTACAAACAATTGTTACAGTAGATTTAACTCACCAGGTGAGAATTCAGGAAACTCAAGTTGGTCAATGTCAGAGTAGCCATAGTAGTCCCATGGCTTGCCATAGCCCTTCCTCCCCCTCCTGTCGGTTTCCGTACGGAGTCGTTGAGCCACAGTGATGGTACGATCCCTAGGGAAGAAAGTGCAACACACAATTTGATGGCATACATTAATGCAATGTCCCACAAACGAAGTTTACCATAGCTACCAGCACTTATTTGCAAGAGCAAAGTTCATGCAAGGCTAAGGTGGGACTGCATTGTGCTTAAACACCAAGATTGATTGAGGTCTAGAGAGAATAATTTACTGGTACTATCAAACCTAACGTACGCTGTTTGATTTACAATAACATCTCATGCATGCAGTAGCCAGGTAACCTACCGATTCCTAAGTGGGTCTTTCTCCCTGCGTAGTCTGAGGTAGCAGTAGCAGATGAGGCAGCATAGAAAGAACAGCAGTGCCAAAATCAGTACACAGATCACAACGATCACAGCAATGCCAATTTCGGTCCCAAAGAAGTTGATGGGACCTTCTGGTGTGGGTGTAGTTGGTGATAAAGTGGTTCCTGCTGTCATTGTTGGAGCAGTAGTGGGACTGGTAGCACTAACATTGGATACTATAATAGTCACATTCTTGACTACTGGATTCCGTTCATCTGGCTCATCTCGGAGCACTATCTGCAGTAGAGTGCCATTGTCAGCCTCAGTAATGTTGGCAGTTGTCACAAGAATCTGCTGGTTTGGGTTGCCAAATACATTGGAGAGATGATATTTATTTTCTGCAGGTCTAACTGCAACAAGAGTTGAAGTAATTTGACTGGTGATATCACGGTCCATATATTCAAACACTGTTACCGATGATTCAATGCCTCTAGGGAGCACAGCAGTAATCATCTCCAGCGTGGTACCAACTGGTGCTGGTGGATCAAGGATTTGAACAATGAACTCAATCACATCAAAGGGTACAAACTCTGGAGGGTTGTCGTTAACATCTGTTATCCTCACTAATACATCAGCATAAGCTACTTGTGGCATGGGGACTTCACCAAAGTCTCTGGCTCTCACCACGAGCTCATATTCATCTACAGATTCACGGTCAAATGTGCTGCCACTTCGCACAAAGAACTCTCCACTTTGTGGATCAACATAGAAGAACCTTGATGAGCCCAGAATGCTGTACTGAATTGTACTTGCACTGGTGTCCGGCTGGTCATTATCTGTGGCCATTATTGTTCCAATGCTCCTAGTGTTATCCCCATAACTGCCCTCTGGGACAGAAAAAGTGTATGTACTTGGTGAAAATATTGGAGCATGATCATTTTGGTCTCGAACCACAATCGTGATGTATACGTTCACATTCTCTGAAGTTGAGTCATCAATGACGTTAATCCTCAATCTGTATATGGGTATATTTTCCCTGTCAAGGACACTAACTGTTGTCAGTATTCCACTGGAAAATACGAGGAATTCACTTTGGGAGTCACCATCAGTTATTGTGTAGGAAGCACTTGATGTGATGTTGAAACCTTGAAGAAGAAGGAACTGTTGAACATCAAAAGTCTGGTTGTGGACATTTTCAGTAAATACAGTACTGGCAGTTGTCACTGAGGATATGTATATGACAACGATTGTAGTATCTGTTGCAATCTCATCGTTGACCTCAATAGTAAAGTTATAAAAGGTAGCATGATCATCAGGAATGGGTGTGCCACTTTGTCTCAAGATGCCACTCATTGAATCCTGTGACTCTACTATGAATAGCATTCTCACTTGTGGGTCAACAGCTTCTGCAATTCTGAAACTAAATGAGCCAGTGGTATCTTCATCATCCACTTGAAGGACCAATATTTGAGATCCTGGGGGTGACAGGTTGTCAATGTTAGTTGTGTAAATGGAGCTTGAAAACTGCGGAGGGTTATCATTTTCATCTCCAATGGTAATTGTGACCAATGTTGATCCAGTTTGGGCAGGACTGCCAAAATCTATGGCCACAACTGTGAAAGAATAACGGGGAGCAACTTCACGATCGAATATTCTTAGGGTAGTGATATCTCCATTGTTTGGGTTGACAGCAAAGTCTCCACTGCCTTGAACGAAGTAACGGAAGCTACTATTTGAGCCAGAATCAATGTCTGTGGCTTGAACTTGCAGGACAGATGTACCCATAGCCTGGTTTTCTAATACAGAACCATCATATACTGCAGTGCTAAATCTTGGAGCATTGTCATTGTAATCAGTAAGAATGACGTTCACAAATGCAATCGCTATATCACTTCCAATGGTGGCCTCGACCACAAGGGAGTAATCCATTGGACCCACATCAAAGTCTAGTATGCCTCCGGAGGACAGTACAACATCCCCACTGGCGGAATCAATGATGAAAGTATTGCCATAACGTGGGTCTGCACGCAGTGCGTAGCTTACAGTGCCCCCTGAAGGATTAGATAGGGCACTCTGTAATATTGTTCCATTGAGGACAGTTGTCAGACCAGGGGTATTCTCTGAAATGCTGACATTAAACATACTTGGATCAAACCGAGGGCGAGTGACATTGCTAGATAGCACCTGGATGCTAACAGTGACACGTGTTGAAAGAGGCAAGATGCCAGAGTCAGAGACATTGATGTCAATGACAACAGTTCCAGGAATAGTGATAGTCCCTGCAAAGCCAAGCTCTCCATTGGTGGCATTCAGCAGAAAGTTACCTCCTGGGAGGGAAGGTATTGTGCCATCAACAAACGAGTAGGTAAGGAACGCATTTTCACCCCCATCCCGGTCAGAGCATGGCAGTTGAACAAGGAACACATAGCTGTATGTTCCTGTTTGCAGAGTGGCTGATGTGAGTCCAAAGGCACATGTAGGGCGATTGTCATTCACATCTGTTACAGTGATAGTCAATGATGTCATATTAGTGAGTGGTGTAGCTACTCCCAGCGCATTGTCATTGTCACTGGCCACAATAATTATGGAATACATCATCAGAGTCTCGTAATCCAGCTGACTTATCAGAGTGATGTTTCCAGAGAGTGAGTCCACCCTGAACAGATCTGTGTGGGAGCTACTGGAGTAAGATATCCGACCTCGACCATCTGGATCAACTGCCTCCACCCTGGCAATCACCTCTCCAACGCGAGCATTTTCTGGGACTTCAAATGCACCTGGGGAGATGAACTCTGGAGGGTAGTTGTTTACTGGAGTAATGTGAATGATGAGAACTGAAATATCTTGAAGTTGGGTGACCTCACCCCCAATTGGCATATCCGTACATGTAACCATCATGTCAAAACGAGAGACTAACTCAAAGTCAACGGATCCTAGTAGCTGTACATTGCCTGTGTTGCCCATCTGAATTAGCTGAAATGGGGAGACTGAAGGATCATGAGGGGGGGAGATGGAGAGAGACACACTCGTTCCATCTTGGTCATTACAGGTGTATGTTTTTGCAATATAACCGGAGACCTCATTTTCACCCACTGTGATCACCTGGATACCAGCAGGGTTGAGTACTGGTTGATTGTCATTAACATTGCTAACAAACACACTAACATCAACAGATGCCGAGAGACGATTGAAGAAAAACTCATCGTAGGCTGTAACTGTGATGACATAGTCGGTTGTTGTTTCATAGTCGAGTGGGAAGACTAGCTGGATGTCGCCAGTCATTGAGGCAATAGAGAAAGTTCCTAGGCCATTGCCACCAGTGATTGCATATACCACAGTTGTTTCAGCATCAGTAGCATTCACAGTGGCCAAAATAGTACCAATGGGTGTGTTTTCAGCAACACTGATTCCAAAGGGGCTGTGGGCAAAGAAAGGTGGGGTGTTAGTTCCCTCAACTCTCACTGTTACACTCGCATTGGTGTGCAGGGATGGGATTCCACTATCTGAGCACCTCAAGTTGATCTCATATGAGCCAGCACTGAGGGTGGAGTTGATGACAATTGTGGCAGCTACCGCACTCATGCTACCATCAGTATCCAAAGCAATATCGAGGTTGGAAGGATTACTAGTGATCTCTAGACGCAAGAGGCCATTGTCTCCCACATCACTGTCATAGCAGACAAAATTTAGGATGGATGTACCAGCAGGTTGGTTAGTGGATGTCACAGCAAAATAACTGCCAGTTCCCGAGAAGGTTGGAGGTTCATTCACATCTTCAACTGTGATTGTGACTAAGGCATCGCCAGCCAATGACCCACCATCAGTTGCCCTGACAATCGCTTCCAGCCTTCCCTGTGCTGTTGCATTCAGGGCTACAGTGGTTGTGTAAATGCCACCCATGGCATCAATGCTGAAAATCCCTGCACCACTTCCAGAAATAATCTCATACCTTAGCTCACCATCTGTCCCTGAATCCAAGTCCAAAGCAACCACAGTGGCAACAAGACTACCAGCAGGTATGCTTTCACGCACCACAAAGTTGTATGTGTCATTCTCAAATGCTGGTGGATACTCATTCACTCCAATGACAGCAACAAGCAGAGTTGCAGTGTCTGAGAGAAATGGGTTCCCTCCATCAAAGCAGACAACCGAGATATTATAACTCTCAGTTGTTTCAAAGTCAAGGGATTGGTTGAGCCGAACGATACCACTCCTTGCATCAATGCTGAAGATATTCATCTCATTGCCACTAGTTAGACGGAACCTGGTTTCACCATTTGTTCCCGTGTCCACATCAGAACATGCAAATGATGCGACCTGAGTCAGTGGCGGAAGGTTTTCTGGAATTCTGATAGTGTGCAGAGAAGGTTGGATCTGAGGTTGGTTGTCGTTTATATCTCCTATTGATATTTCAATTAGTGCCAAACCAATGGTTCCTGAGAGTGAATCGGTAGCTCTCACAGGAAAAACGAAGAGTTGTGCCATTTCACGATTGAGAGAAGTTATTACAGAGATCACCCCGGTTGTGTCATTGATTCCGAATGGGAAGTTTGGCGGCAGATTAAAGAGGTCGTATATGATCTCAGGTTGTTCACCCACGGCCGTAACCTGCAGTACAGAGCTCCCTATGGCTGTGTTTTCTGAAACGGTGGTTGTGTACACCTGTTCTGAGAAGGCAGGGGAGATGGCATCTCTGACGCGTATTGTGACTGCAATGTAGGAGAGAACTTGCTGTGTAGGAGCATTGTTGTCTTGGCATTTCAGGGTGAGTGAAACTACAGCATCAGATGTTAAGTTACCAGCAGTGCCTGTCCACACAAGCTGGTCAAACATGTTTAGTTCAAAGTAGTTCAGAGAGTTTCCGTTCAGAATTGAGATAGTGGTGCCACTCCCATCTTCATCTGTGCAGGAGTAAGTCTGAATTGGGTAGCCAGCAGGTGAGTCAAAGGGGACAGTAGTGATGATGGTGGATGGGGTTATCACTGGAGCCACATCGTTGACATTGGAGACATTGATCTGCAGTGTGGCATAGGACTCGGCACCTGCACCATCCCTTGCAATTACTGAGAGGTTCCAGAAACGTTGGGCTTCATAGTCCAAGTTGCTAGCAACCAGGACGTCTCCGGCGGAGGGCTCCACAAACACTACGGAGAAGTTACCCGGGTCTTGCAAAAGGTATGTTACCTCACCGTGGCTCCCAGCATCACGGTCTGTCGCAACCACCCTGCCAATACGGGTACCAAAACTGTTCTCTGCAGCTGTGAAGCTGTATACAGTCTGTGTGAATAATGGCAAAAATTCATTCAGTGGAAGGACTTCAATTCTAACGGTGGCCTGAGCAAAGCGAGGAAGATCTACACCATCACTGCACATGACCTCAAGGGTATACAAGTTCTCCACTTCATAGTCGACTTCCCCAGCAACAGTGATCAACCCTTCTTGGGTGACATTGAATATTGGGCTAGTGAGTCCACCAGAAATCCTGTACGAGATCTGTGTGTCAACATCTGAGTCGGTGCACTGAACCAGAACCACTGGAGTCAGTAGTCCAGCACTTTCGTTGATGCTGGCTGAATAGAAGGCATCTAAAAATGTTGGTGCATGATCATTGACATCTGTGACGGTGATGCTGACAGTGGCAAGGGAGGCAAGAGCACTGCGTCCTGTATTAGAGGCCTGAATGGTCAGTGTGTACAGCTGCTGTTGGCTAGCATCCAAGGTGCTTATAACTGTGATGTCCCCTGTTCTGGGATTGACATGAAAACGGTTCCCATCGTTCCCACCTTCAATACTGTAGAAAACTTGGATGCTGCTGTCACTGGGTGTGGCATGCACTTGCAGGATGGTCGAAAGAACAGGGGTAGTCTCTGAAATGGTTATGTTGTAGCTTTCCATATCAAACATTGGAGCTCTAAGCTCTAAACTGTCCACGAGAACTGTCACCAACGCAGAAGTGGAGAGCCTAGGAACACCATTGTCTCTGCAGACCACATCAAAGTTGTAGACTGCTTGATCTGATTGTTCCCTGGCTAGCAGAATTGTTCCATCTGTCTGAATGACGAATTGTTCGGTGTCAGGATTCAGAGAATATGTCACCCGACCACTGTCACCTAAATCAGGATCGGTGCAGTTCACTGACAATACTTGCGTACGGACTGTGTGGTTTGTAATTATTGCCTGCACGTAGGAGGGTTGATTTGGGATCGGGGCATTGTCATTAGCATCTTCAACCATAACGGACACCATGGTGGTACCTGTCATTCGCATGGAGTCTGAGACTGAGAGGCTTCCATCAATTGCCTCCACAGTGAGGAGGTATGAGTCTGTGCTTTCTCGATCTAGACCAGTCAGGACTCCAATCCTACCCGTCCCTGCTTCAATGAAGAATTTGTCTGGATTGCCACTGGTAATGGCATAGGTAACTTCTCCAAAGCTTCCCACATCTCTATCTGTTGCTCGAACTGTGCCCACTAATGATAGCACACTAACATCTTCACGGATTGAGAAAAAGTATCTTGTGAGATCAAACTCAGGTGCATTTTGATTGATGAAATCAACCTCAATGGTGACAACTCCGGTAGACTCTGCTTCAGGTGTATTGAGGTCATAGCATGTAACAGGAAGGACATATACTGGAGTCTCATCAAGCACTCCTTCCAGACGCACCACACCATAGCTGTCCACACTGAAAAGGTCACTAGCTGGAATAAAAGTAAAGTTGAACATGGTTGCATTTGGAGAAGAGTCGCCATCTGTACATTGCAGAGTGCCAACTGGAAACCCCACAGGAGCATTCTGTGTAACTTGCAACAGAGCTGAAGGAGGGGTAAGTGGCACCTGGTCATTCACATCCAATACCTGTACAAGAAGGAGAACACTGGACTGTCGGTTTGCCCCGTCCACTGCTCTGATTATCAGCCCATGGGTCCTCTGGGTCTCATAGTCCAGGGTGCTTACCAGGGACACAGCACCAGTGACTGGGTTGATGTAGAATATGCTATCACCATTGCCATCTGTGATTGCATAGGTGATGTCACTACCATCAAAACTTGCTGCCGAAACCTCAGTGAATTCCGAACCAGTTGGTGCACTTTCTCTGAGAGTCCATTCATACACCGACTGGCTAAACGCTGGTGCATCAGGTTCTGGGATAAAGATGAATACCTGGCCATCAGTAGTAAGACCACCAGCATCCGAGCAAGTGATGTTTATGGTGTAGGAACTTGAGCCAGAAAGGAGCTGTGATACCCTTACTGTGCGTTCTCCACCCGATCCAACCAGTTCAAATGGCGTGCTGGAAAATCCCGTGGTGGAGATTGTTGGCATTCCATATGGCGCTGCATCTCCGTCAGTGCAACTGATGTCAAAGACATTGGTGTTAATGGAGGTGTTCTCACTCACGCTTGCACCATAAATACCACCATTTCCGAACTGTGGCAGGTTGTCATTTGTGTTGAGGACATTCACTAAAACACTGGCAGTGTCTGAGAGTTGGTTAGTGCCATTGTAGCTCCCTCCATCTTCAGCCCGGACTGTGAATGAGTACTGTTGTCGAATTTCATAATCCAGTGGCACTGTCAGGATGATCTCACCAGTAGCTGGATTGACATAGAATGAGGTCTGTGCACGGTCTTGAGTGCTGTAACTCACATCAACACTGTTGCTGTCATTATCAGTGGCCAAAATAGTGCCAATCACACCCAACAAAGCAGTATCCTCACGTACATTAAATGTATAAAGAGTGCTACTGAATACAGGGGGTTGCACATTCACAAAATTGGTCTGAATACTGATCGTTACCTCTGTACTTTGCCCTCCCCCGTCTGTAATAAGAACATTAAGCACAGTGGTAGTAGAAGGTATTAGAGGGCCTGTCACATATATGCGTCCTTCTAGTTGATCGATTGCAAATGAACTGGTCTGACGTCTGTTACGGTTGGCAACAAGCTGGTACGTTGGTGTACCTCCATCTGGGTCTATGCAGTTGAGGGTGAGGACGGTATCACCTGGCTGTGCTGTGCTCTGAATTGCTGCAGAGTAAAAGGTTTGATCACACTGTGGAGAGTTGTCATTCTCATTTTGTACAGCAACGTTCACTGTTGCAGAACCACTTCGAGGAGAATAGGGGTCCCTGTCTTGTGCTATAATGGTAAATTCCTCAGAGCGACTTGTCTCCCAATCCAGAGGCCTTGCAACGAACAGTTGCCCACTGTTGGGGTCAATACGGAAACTGTCTGCTCCACTGAGGGAGTAAGTTACCATCCCCTGGAGACTTCTGTCAGTATCTGTGGCTTCAAAGGTGGCAACAATCTGGCCTACCTCTGCCAACTCAGAGACAGTAAGGTTGTATGCAGACTCGTTGAACATTGGCGAAGCAAGGTTATCAAATGAGTATATAATGATAACTTGAACTTGGGTCTCTCTAGGTACCATTCCAGAATCCGATACCGTAATCTGAAGTACAAACTGCTCAACGTCAGAGATGATAGGAGAAGGCACATTTATTCTGCCTCCGATGCTAATATTGAAGAGCCCCATCTCATTTCCAGTGGTGAAGAAATACATTAGTTCACCATCAGGTCCGTCATCATCATCAAGGCAACCAAGATCAACTATATCTCCTACAGTTGTCCTGTTGATAACTGCAACATAGACTGGGTCAAGGCAATCGGGAGTATATTCGTTCACTCCAGTCACTTCGATAGTGACATTGACACTGGACGTCATCCTTGTAAGGCTATCTTGAGTACCATCAATGGCTTCGACTACTAGCAGATATTCAGTTCTGGTTTCAAAGTCAAGTGGCTTCAGGATGGATAAATCACCCGAGTCCTCATTAATGTAGAATTGCAAGTCAATGTCATTTTGCAAGCGGTATCGGACTTGCCCATTCACTCCACTATCTCTGTCGTCTGCATGGACTGTCAGGATGACGTCAAAAACTATCTGTGTGTCCTCTGGCACCAGAATGTTGTACGAGGAATTGACAAACACAGGTGCATGGCGATTGATTTCGTCTACTCTCACCACTATTCTAGTTGTTCCCGTCATTGGTCTAGAACCCCCATCAACACATTCAAGAAAGAACGTTATGTTGTCAAACTCACGAGTGTTCAAATCTCCACTCAAAGTGACGTTTCCACTTCCAGTGTCAACACTGAACAGAGGTGCTCTACCTGGATCTGCGGTGATTCCATACATCACAGCTGCATTAGACCCAATGTCACCGTCACTGCAGCGGACACTGCCAACATAGTGGCCAGGAAGTTCATTGCCTTCTAGTGGGCCAAAAATGTAGGGGTCCACACCAAAAACTGGCCTGTGGTCATTGATGTCTGTGATTGTGACATTGACATGGTTCTCACTGAAGCGCTGTTCACTTGGGTTCCCCGGAAGATCTCTAATTTGGACTTGCAAGTTATAGAAGCTGAGAAACTCTCTGTCCAAAATCCCATTCACAAGAATTCTACCATCAGAGGTGATGAGGAACACATTGTCAATGTTGCCGGAAGTGATATTGAAGGTAACATCACCATCAGGACCCGAGTCCCCATCATTCCACTGCAACTGAGTGACAAGGGTACCAATAATGCTGTGCTCTGGAATTGGAACTGCTGTCTGTCTAAATGATGGAGTGTGTTCATTGACTGGAGTGACAGTTACAAACACGGTGGTGCTGTCTGTAAGATTGTAAGAATCGATGCACTGGATTGTAAGTGTGTGTGAAGTAGCCACCTCATAATCCAAGATCTGGCCTGTACTAAGTTGAATGATACCATTGTCACTATTGATCAAGAACAGGTCACCAATGTTACCGCTAGAAATACTGTATGAGATAGTGTCATTTTCATCTGGGTCCACACAGGATGAACTCACAATCAACGTACCACCTTCAACTCCTTCCGATAACGTTCTTGTGTACGGATCACCTACAAATGATGGGGGATCTCTGACAACATCAGCCACAACAATGATCAAAGTTGTGGTGCCTTGCAGTGGCGGATTTCCCATATCTGTAGCAATGATAGTGTACCGGTAGAAAATTTGGATATCATAATCAAGAGCAATCGATGGAAAAATGCATCCAGTGTTTTCTCTGATGCCGAATCTGCTCACATCACTACCAGCAAAGCCCAGCCCTAAAGAGTACACTATTGTCCCATCTGGGGTTCCAGGACCGTCCATGTCCATTGCTGTGTAGCACATAATATCCTGACCAACTGGATGGTTTTCGAATACTTGAAGGACGGTTGACGCTCGTGGGAACCTGGGCTCGTGGTCATTCATGCTCATGGTTTGGATGACAGCAGTAACAACTGTGGATGAGCGCGGGGGATCACCATTGTCCGAGCACACTATATCAACACTAACACTGGTGGTGATAACTTCTGTGATGACAAGACTTCCATTCTGCATTATCTCAAAGCTTCTAGCTGTGTTCAAACTTGTAATGGAGAAATTTGTTGTGCCGTTTTCTCCCAAGTCTGGGTCAAAGCAAGCGAAGGTTTCCACCGTGGCATTCAAGGTTTCAGATTCTGGGATAAAGACATTTACCTCACTTGGTGTTAATACAGGATCATTGTCGTTTTCATCCAGAATGGTGACCGTGAGTGAGGTAGAGTCACTGAGAGGTTGAGAGCCGCTAGTGTCACCAGAGGGGATCACATTCTCCGCTCGCACTCCCAGTTCGTAATGAGATTGGCTCTCTCGATCTATAGTCTGGCTTACAGAAATTACACCAGTAGAGGGGTCAATTGAGAATTTCCCCTGGTCATTACCGGAAGTGAAGCTGAAAGTGATGTCATTGTATCTTACTACATCATCGTCTGTTGCCATGAGCCGGAAGACAGACAGGCCAATCATGGTGTTCTCTAGTAATCCGAGAGTGTATGGTGCACCAGTGAATACTGGAGGATGGTCATTGAAGGGAACCAGGTCGATTGTAATGGTTGCTCTTACAGAGTTGCCAGCAGAATCAGTGCAAGTGATGGCAAGAGTGTATCGTGGAAAGACTTCTAGGTCAAGTGCACCCAGGACTGAGATGGTACCAAGTCGTTCCTCAACCAGGAATGGCACACTGGAATCTGTGAATGCATAATAAATGAGTATGCCATCAGCTTGATCATCTGCATCGCTGCAACTAACCTGGCCAACTGATGCACCAGAAGCAGCATTTTCAGGAACAGAGGTAAAATAATTGCTCATGGTGAATCTTGGTGTGTTATCATCACTGTTCAGTATTTCAACTACCACAGTAGTTATGTCACTAAGTCCTGAATCGTCATTAGCTTGTACATCTTCAAAGATGTAGAGTCGACGTTGAGTTTCATAGTCCAGAGAACCGGAAAGAGTAATTACTCCTGAGATTGTGTCCAGCGTGAACGGTGCTCCTGAAGCATTGAAGCTGTACGAGATGGTTCCAAACGGTCCAGCATCTCTGTCCACTGCCAATATCATACCAACTACACTTCCAATTGAGGAGTTTTCAGGAATTTGGAATGTGTAGAGGGATTGGTTGAATACTGGCCCAAACTCATTGACATCCATCAGAGAGATAATGACGTTTGCTTGTGATGCTAGCTGAGGCAGACCATTATCCCGGCACTCGACAGTAAGGATGTAGCTTCTTTGCACTTCAAAGTCCAAGCTTGATGCCACAGTAATAATGCCAGTATTTTGAATGGAAAACGCATTGTTGGTGTTTCCACTGGTAATGTGCAGTGACGTATCACTGTTTTGTCCAGAGTCTAAATCACTACAAGAAATTATGCCATCAAGAGAAACTTGTCCTCCTACTGGTGCTCCTTCCTGAACTGTCCCAGTATATGTTTGTTGTGAAAGCTGTGGCTGATTGTCATTGTAATCTAGAACTATTACATTCACTCTAATGGTGTCATTCAGGACAGGAAAGTCTGGAGTAATTTGCCCACCACTATCCTGTGCTTCGATCAGTAGCGTAAAGGATGGAGTTGTTTCAAAGTCTAGTGTCCGGACAAGAGTGAGTTGGCCAGTTGTGGACGATATAGCGAATGTTTGCGGATTGCTGTCACCGGAAATGATTCTATATCGCAAGCTGTTGTGTGGTGGAAGATCAGCATCTGTAGCCTGAATTGGAAGCCCAACTTCTGAATTCAGCAGCAGTGCTTCAATTACAGATATATCAACAGACTCGCTTGCAAACTGGGGCGCATTATCATTGATGGGAGAGATGGTGATTGGTAAGGTAATGGAATCCGTTCGGGGGGGATCTCCTCCATCTTCACACACTGCTACAAGGGTGTAAGACTGAGTGCTTTCATAATCCAGATCATCCACCAGCTGTAAGGTACCATCCCCTGAGAGAGCAAATACCCCTCCCATGTTCCCAGACTCTAGGCGGAACCTTACCTGTCCAAACATGTGATCATCAGCATCAGTACATTGGTATTGTCCGATAGTCAAAGGGGATGAAATTAGTCCTTCAGGAAGAGAGATTGTTGATGGCAAAGTTATGATTATAGGAGTTTCATCATTCACATTTTCCACCAAGATCAGCACTAATGCTTCTCCAATGTTTGGAGGACTTCCGTTATCTGATGCCTGCACCCGAAGTGCATATGACTGAGTTGTCTCAAAGTCAAGTGAAGCTATCAAGCGAAGGGATCCAGTTCTTTCATCAACTGAAAAGGTTGAGCCACCATTAAGCAGAGTATAGGTCAGTGAAGCTCCGGAGGATGCTGTAGCATTGACACTAAGTGTGGTAAAAACTGGAGTGGTATCTTCAGGAATTGAGGCATTGTAGTTGTTGGAAGGATAGAATGTGATGTTGCTGTCAACAAGCACCTGGATGCTGACTACTGCCATGTCTGAGAAATTAGCCGGGGCTGGTCCCATACAGACAACTGTGAATGTGTGAGTTCTACTGATAGGGAGGGTTTCTCTCACTTGGATTAGTCCTGAGCTCTGGATTTCAAATTCCGTTGTTCCATCGATCAAATATGTAATTGCTGCATTCGTACCCAGGTCAGGGTCTGTGCAAAAAACTGTCGTGACTGGAGTACCACTTTCGGTGGTGCGGTTCAGTGAGACAACATAAAGTGTCTCAGAAAACTGAGGAGCATTATCGTCAATATCTGTGATGTTAATCTCAATTGTTGCAAAGTCTGACAATGGTGGCTGGCCTTGGTCACTTGCTTGGATAGTAAACCTGTAAAAATGTTGCTGCTCTCTATTGAGACTACCTGCTACTTGCAGCAGACCATCATTACTGACACTAAAGAGTGATGTTTCAAGCCCAAGAATTGTGTAGATAATTCTCCCGTCAGCGTGTGTTGCACGATCCTGATCAGTAGCAAGTACCCGGAAAACACTTCTTCCTACCTCAGTATTCTCTGGTATGCTTGCATTATAAAGGCTATTCTGAAACATTGGGGAGAACTCATTCACTGGCTGAACAATCACCACGTACGTTACATTCAATGCGATGGGAGGACTTCCTGAGTCTGAGACTTGAATCTGTAGCTCGTACCGTTCAACTGCTTCAAAATCTAAAGACTGCAGCGTCATTACGGAACCGTTACTTTGGACAGTGAATGCGTTCCCAGTGTTTCCAGACAGAATAGAGAATGAGATTTCCCCATTAGACCCCAAGTCTCTATCTAAGCAGTTGAGTTGCTGGGATAGCATCTGGTTTGGTGCAAGGTTCTCTGGAAGAGTAGCTGTAACACGGAGGGCTGTGCATTCAGGTGCAAACTCATTTGCATCTAATACAAAAATTGTCAGTTGTTCAGAAACAGTGAAGTCACTGTCGGAAGCGCTGATGTTCACTGTGTGTACTTGCTGCTCCAAAAAGTTCAGCTTTCTTGTTAGGAAGAGACCTCCAGTATTGGAGAAGATTGATAACGAATCATTCTCCTGACGATTCACTATCTGATAGGTAAGTTGTCCAAAGCTTCCACGGTCTGGGTCATTGGCCTGAACTGTAAATACAATATCTTGTATGGGTGCAGCTTCACTTAACTCTATTGTGGCTGGCAGGTTCACAAATACTGGAATGTTGCGATTTGTCGAGGTAATGAATATGGTTGCCTGGTAACGCATCTCTAAACGAGGTAAGCCTTGGTCCGCAACAATCACTGAGACAACTAGTGTGTTTAGGTTGGTCAGATTTAGGGAGTTTCGTAGAGTGATTTCTCCCTGATTGCTTATTGCTAGAACACCAAAGTCATTGGAAAGGGAGAAAGTGATATTACTATTGTCTCCAGCGTCAGGGTCAGAGCAATTCAGCTGCAGAATGGGACTACCTACAGCAAGAGTCTCTGAGATTGTGACTGCAAGCCCGGTTGTTTCACAGGTGGGACTATTATCGTTGACATCTCTCACAAGTATAGTCAATGTTGAATTGTCAGACCTCTCTGGACCTGGGGTGATTCGAACTTCGCTGACAACAACTGTCATCTGATACATACTCGTCTGCTCCCTGTCCAGTGCTGCGGCCACAGACACACGACCACTGGGAGGATCAATAATGAAGACACCCGGTACGCTCTGGTCCACCAGTCTGAACTCCAACCTTTCAGAGTCCAAGTCAGTGGCCTCAATGGTGACCACAACATCATTTATATTCGCATCCTCACTCACAAAAATGAATATTGTATCATTTCGGATTTCTGGAGGGCTTGAATCATCTTGGAAGATACGAATGAAGATTACAGCTTCATCTGTTAGCGTGGGAACACCCCTGTCCTCACAACGAATCTGCAGGAGATATTCTTGATTTGAACTGTTCAATGGCAGGACTAGCACACTTGACACACTAACTTCACCAGTGATGGGGTCGATCTGAAATGGACTGCCTGAGCTTTCAGAGTTAATGAAGTACCTGATTTCACCATTTGTTCCATTATCTGTATCGCTGCAGAGTACGCCGATTATGCTTGTTCCAACCGGTGAAAGCTCACTCACCTCCACTGCTCTGCTGCCATTCCCACGCACAAACTGTGGTCGGTTAAGGTTGCCACCTGTAAGGTGTATCACCACTGTAGCAGAGTCTGTGTTTGAACCGTCACTCACATGGACTTCGAAGAAGAAACTTGAATCAGAGTAGTTGAATACTGAGCTGAACAGCTCAATGTCCCCATCACCAGTGATATCAAAGTACCCGTTTGCATCTATAGTGAACTGAAGGGTTCCCCCAAGCCCAACGTCTGCATCTTGGGCAACTACATTCCCAATAAAGAATCTGTTTGTAGGAGTGGTGCGGGAAACCGAAAATCTATAGCTGGTTTGAGCAAAGTCTGGCAGGTTGTCATTTTCTGGGCCGACTACCACACGAACCACTGCACGATCCTCATTATTTGCTGCATCTATGCATCGCAACTCAAATCCATAGCTCTGAGCTGTCTCATAATCTAAGGTGGTTGTAGTGATCACCTCGCCAGTACTTCTATCAACACTGAATGTGTCCTGTGGGGTAACAAAGTCTATACGAGAGAATGCTCCAATACCGACATCACCATCTGTGCATGCGGCTACTACAACTGTGGTACCTGGAAGGGTGGACTCTAGAATGGGTTCTGTAGTATAGTTCTCTCGAGAGAATCTTGGTTGGAATTCATTTACAGTGAATACAAGAACTCGCATTTCAAAGTTAGGACACTCTTCAACTGGAGGGTTCCTGTCACATGCTGTGATACTAAAAAGTAACTGTTCAAATGTTCCACTGGTTATGCGTGTGTCGACATCGATTACTTCCCGCAGTGTTACATCACCAGTGACTAAGTCCACGTGGAAGAACTGGGCATCAGGGTCATCAGGTAGTGTGTATGTGACATTTCCATCAGGCCCTGCATCTCGGTCACTGGCACTGTACTTATACCGTTGTAAGAGTGGGGCATTAGGGTCGGCCGATGCCACCAGTGTGTTTACAGCAGCAGTTTCACCGATTACAATAGTTCCTGGTCTAGTAACAACAACAGGTGGGTATTCATTCACCGAATTGACGATGATATCTACAAGAGCACTTGCAGTGAGGTTGGGGGAACCATTGTCAAAACACATGACGGTGAAGGAGTAGGATGTTTGTGTCTCATAGTCTAAGTCCTGTGTGACTGAGAAGCTTCCAGTGCCTGTGTTCAAAATGAATGGTGCAGGGTTACTGTCCGGGGAGATGGCATAGGTGATGCCCCCTTCGTTGGAGTCTGGGTCAGTGCACCTGACTGTAAAAAAGTTCGGAGCAGGTCTGGGGAATTCTGGGAGAAATGTCTCATGGACAAAGTGCTGGTAGCTTGGTTCTGTGAATGTTGGTGGTGCATCGTTGGCATCAATCACGTTTACTGTCACTAGAAGATCAGCACTTCGCACCACACCAGTGGCAGGAATCGGCGGGTTAGAGGCAGTGACAATGAAAGTGTACTGATCATCGGTCTCAAAATCAAGGCTCGACTGGAGTGTGATTTCACCACTGGAAGAACTGATTCGAAAGGGATCGGGAATAGTACCCTCCACGCCATATGTGATGCTACCAAACATGCCTTTGTCACTATCAGTTGCATTAACATCTGTTACATATGGGTCCACTGTGAAATCACGTGACTCAGAGATACTTACTTGGAGGAGACCCATGTGAGTAAACTGTGGAGGGAACTCATTCTCGTCAACACGTGACACTACCAGGGTGATAAAATCACGTAAATTACCGGTACTGTCAGTTGGATCGAAACATCTGAGAAACACAGAGAAGTTTTGTAGCGCAACGTTAATGGAATTTGTTGTGAGGGAGATTGCACCAGACTCCAAGTCAATTGCTAAGAATGGAGAGTTTGGACTGTAACGATCTATCATGTAGCGAACACTTCCGCTGTATGAACAATGTACGGTTAGCAGGACAGAGTTTGCTTGGGCATTTTGGTTGATTGTGATGGTGTACACACCTGGATCAAACTGTGGGGAACTTTGAGCTGCAGATCCTAAAGTGCATGAAATGAATGAAGTAACTGCTGGTGAACATGTGCAATACCTTGCTCTTGTTGATGCATGGATGAGTGTAGCATTCTTGATTAAGAAATGCTCCACATCAGCAAATCAAGCAGCCTATACCTCAGAATCTATCTACTGCAAGTACTCATGAGCTCAGTGCTGCTCTGCTGTGTACAGTAGCTATACAGCGTGTACGATGATGGCCGTGTATGTACTGATAGTAATTAGTACAGCAGATTTTTGGGGTAGCGGATGGGCACATAGCAATCTTTTGGTCAATGTGTGATCTGACTAGACTGTATTGAAATAGACACAAACAGTTTCATTTACTCTGACTGTGTCTCAGACTCTCAGTACCTATTTCAGTTCTCGTACCCCTCTGTGTTTCTCCTTCCCTATTCTATCCTCCCTCCTCCTCCCTCCCGGCACCCCTCCTCCTTGCTTCCCCTCCCTTCTTCCCTCTCTCCCTCCCTCCTCTCTCCACTCCTTCCCATCCACGCTGGCAGAATTTAAGTTCAAGTACTAAACAGGCTGTGCTTTAATTCAAGTACAAATTTAATCTCTGCCAAATTTTTCCGCTATAATTATAGAAAGGCGGTGCGACCAAGTGGCTGCGCAGGGGTCGCGGGGAGAGGGTGTGAGAAACTCATAGAATACACAGTTTTTAAAGCCTTAGAATCGCCCTGATGATAATGTCACAAGCTACAATTCGTGATTCCAAGACTGATCACAGTTGGGAACGATGCAACATCGCTGCGTCCAGCTAGACACTCCAGATACAACGCTGTGCCATACTTTACTACAGGGTCTGGCACCATGGCAGTAGCAGGTACAGCAGTAGTGTAGCGAGTTGGCCACCTTGTATGCAAGGATAGAGAATTTTAGGGGGTTCGATCAACCCCCCCCCCGGCTTCTGGCTAGATATGGGAGGGACTAAATACTTGGGTGACTGAAAAAGCAAGGTGGGAACGCTGAAAAGTGAAGTGTGACTCTCTTCTGCTTCCTTTGCCATTATGCATTCACATAATATAAATAGTGAGCCCATGCATGAGTGCATGAGCTAAAGCAACTTTCAAATTCATGGGCTGAGGTTGACTGTGGGTTATCTGATATACATTCATGAGCTCAGTACTGAGAGTGTGGCGTACGTAGACAAAATGCATCCAACAGTTTTAGATGGCTATGTTTGTATTTACTTCGTGCAGCAGTGGAATAGCTACAGGAACATCCAAAACATTATACGGTTGTGATGGGCACAAAACGGTTGCGGGAGAAAACAGTTGCAAATTTTGTGTTTCTGTGGTGTATGGCAACAGTTTTATGCACAAAAACTGACCCGGAATCATTCCCAGAGATTGGTACGTAGTCATGGCCTCGTGTTTACCAAAGCTGGATGACTACGTCCGGGATACTCAAAACCACCGACAGTGGATCCACTGTCAGTCGTTTTGAGTATCACGACTACCATTTACTCATATATTGGTTGCTTGACATCTAAACATAGTCGCTATCCAGAGTGGAGTGTCTCGGCCCACCAGACTAAATCGATAATAACTTTGCCTGGTACTGGTTCCCAGGGCATTATATCACCATGAAAACTTGTCCTTGAGCTAATTGGACAGTGAGCATGTTAACCTGTAGATTTACATGTACATGGTGCAGCTTGGCAACCTTGACCCAGGTTATCAAACACTGGGAGTGGGGCCATCTACAGCATAACAGGTTGTGGATAAACAGCATTATCATACACCTACGTTTGAATAATGTACAGCAGTCAATGGGAAAGCCTGGTACGCAAGTGCAGTTGATAAAAACCAGTATTTTGTACAGTAGGTCACGTGAAAAATCCGTATTAGTACTGTAGGTCACGCGAGAGATCCGTATTATGTACAGTAAGTCACGTGCGCTACAGTAACTTTGTGTCAGAGACTATGATACTGACTACCTTTTGGGCTCCTGAAGAGGGCTGACTTACATGTTGATACTTCCGGAAGTCGAGGTTGAACTCGGTCGTATACTCGGGCATCCCGTTAGAAAATGGACCGTACAACTGTCATCAGCGTGGACTGACCGTACAGCTGCCGTGTGGCTCCGCCTTGGGCTCGGTACGCAGGCCTTCTCGCCCAAGCGTTTGAAGCTTGCCGTACTAACGCGAAGGGTGAACCAGAACTGAAAAATATTGTCGCCAAGCAAGCTATGGTAACGCGCATTCGCTACGTTCATTGGTAGAGGAACGTGCAATGAAATTCCAGGTTTGTATGATAAAATCAGTATCACCATAGTACCAAGCTATACCGGAAACATATCACTCGTTTGTCGTCTTCGGCATTGTTACTCGTGCTTCGCACTCGTAACAATACTACGGCAACAAACTCGTGATATTTTCCGGTATAGCTTGGTACTATGGTGATACTTATAATTATATTACTCATTTTCGGAACCTTAAGGACAACTACAGAATCTTGAGTCCAGAAGGGTAGTTATTCTCTTCTAGGACTGAAATAATCACATAACTATTACACGTGGTGTATACGCATTGACATTTTTTTTCTGCAATTTTGCTCACTATGACATACTATATTCCACAGAGTAACCTTGGTCTGTACTGTTAATTACATACAAAGTCATGTAGATCGATGACTAGGCATGCATGGGACTCAACAGTTACTGTAGCTAGTCATGGTATAGCGAATTATGGTCAGGAGTGGTTTCATCCATACAGTGCCGCTCTTAATACTGCAGGACATACTCATGCACATACAAAGGCTGCCAGGGATCACGTGCACGCATGACATTCTCAGTTGAAACCACTCTTCTCTAGTTGGCCGTTGTTGTAGCTACGGCTTGGAACAATTTTACATTTAGGTCATGGCTGTGCCTCATGTCGACATGTCATGACAGGTGTTGTAGGACTGAAAGTTAAAAGAACAAAACTAATTCCCAACTCCCTTCTCCAATTGTTAGACCACGGATTTTCAGCATGCAAAGGAGTGTGGCTCAGTGGCCCGCTCTGCACAACATAGAACACCATGCTTTTAAATCAATGCTCAATATTACCATTAGCCACTCACTTGTCACTAGAAGCAGGAGACAAAGTTGTGCGGCTGCTAGAAGTTTTGTAGACTTCATGATCGTGAGCCGTGTGGTAGCTTGAGAGCTGCTAGCCGCCAAAGTGACGACACCGAACACCGTATGGCTTCACGCTGCTTGCTGAACACTTCGAGATCGGCGGTTGCAACTTTGCTGTGTAATCGCCGTACTCCTGCTGCAGTGAAATGGGCGGATCTTGAAAAAACGGTAAGCGAGGCTGCAACCGAATCGTCGTCGAGCCACGCCCAGAGTTGAGACACCCAAGTCTGGTTCCAGCTCTGCAATTCTTTTGACCAGAGAGCTACTGTATTATTTAACTGAAAGAGAGCAGTACTTTTAGAAAAGCCGGCCTCCAGACTCAGGTTACTTGTGGTTTCCACGCCGGAGTTTGAATCCTGTTATCAAGCAGATTGGCTATATGATCTGACACACCCACATGATACTGTGATGACATCATTCGGTCATACACAACAAGTGTTGCGTAAAATTGCAATCTAAATTTCTGTGATAAAAAGTGTGTCTCTTGTGCCATTACCCGAGAAGCAGTTCATACACAATCACAACTGCATTCACTATCATCAAAGGTACTGCAGAGGAGAGAGGAGAAAAAAAAACAACACTGCATCAATGCTGTAATCGAATCCATACAGTTCAAAATTTTCTGCATAAGTGCAACAGATACACGATGATGGCTTTTGACAGTGGAGGTCATATCCATCTGAGTGGCCAGCTACATTGAAGAGTACCAACCATGTATCTCAGGAGTCATGATGTCATCAAATCGGTGCCAGCCCGGACAAGCTGCAGATGAATGGTCCCTCCTCAAAAGCGATCCGGACCAAACATCGTATACTAGAGTGAATTACGGATTGTCAGACACTATTGATTACCGGACTTCAATCAAACTGTAAACGTTAGTTGCATAAACTGAGACAGCTTGTATGAAGTAGTCTGGCATGATTGCACGAGTTGTCCGTTTGCCGAATGTCTGAAAGTGACATTTTCCATGTTGGTCTGCCTGCAATCAAAACTTGAGAGTAGAAGAACTACCTATATGTTGGGTGACCCAGTTCCCAAGGAGGCGTAGCAATTGGTTGCTGTGATCATCCTGCTTTTCGTGTAGCTGTCCAAGTTAGAGGCCAAGTGCCAATGGATCTGCGCAAATGAATGGGTCAAGGTCGCCAAGCTGTACCATGTGTAGATCTACAGGTTAACTCCTCGCTGTCCAAGTAGCTCAAGGACAAGTTTTCATAGTGAGATAAAGGCAATGGACCTTTGCAGCCGTACCAGGCAAAGTTATTATCGATTTAGTCTGGTGGGCCGAGGCGCGCAACACCAAATTCTACAACTCTGGCCCTAGAGATGATGTTTAGACATTGAGCAACCAATATATGGTAGTCGTGATACTCAAAACCACCAGATACTCAAAACCACCAACAGTGGATCATCCAGCTTTGGTAACACAGAATCAGCATGTTGGAAGTGAGGCCGTGACTACGTACCAATCTCTGGGAATGATTCCGGGTCGGTTTTTGTGCATAAAACTGTGGCCATACACCACAGAAACACAAAATTTGTGACTGTTTTCTCCCGCAACCGTTTTGTGAAATAAACCCCTTCACAACCGGTGAATCAACACAATGCCGGACTCCCTCCCTTGTACCCACAAACATATTTCCACTCACTCATGACAATGGCAGCTGTTTACCAGTCAGTGAATCTACGTTAATTGCTCATGAATACAACAAGCTGCATACCAACGAGACCTCCAGGGATTCACAGACTATAAACATACAGGGTAAAACACATTCACAGGATTCACATAAAACCACACAGATTTTGCGAGCAGGGCAGTTAGTGGCCACAAACATGTCAATGACCTCCCACTCCAAAACAAACAAACAACAACAGGAAAAAATGTTGCGTACATGTATTTCTACCATGGCTGCTCCCACTGGCTTTGCTATGTCTTTACCAACCACACCTGTATTGCAGGTCACTTCTGGTATGTGCAGGTGCCATCCGTAGCATAATAACTGGAGTTGGGATCATAGCACCATCCTGGGTAGATTCATGAGTCTAACCACACCCACACATATACTCTTGGCGCCCACCAGTTATTGCTAGTTGGCTCAACGTTCTGCCAGAGAGTGCCATGGTGAGAGACACTACAGACAATATGCCTTTGCCTTACATTCCGTCAATCAGGAACCAACCATTTCTGACAACAGCCTTGTAGAGTGGAATCCACTACACACAATTCCCGAGGTCATGAGATGCTTCATACTTGTCATCGCTCATGAGGATATAAAGAGATTGAGATTGCCCGTCATACCACATGCCAAACCTGCTGATGGACATCACGTCCCATGGATATACCGATGCCAGTGATATCACCACTGACAGAGCTAGCCTTCTTGTACAAACTTTCCACTTAAACCATCGAAGAAGAAGCCCTACAGAGCTTGTTTATGCAGGGGGGAAAATGGCCGACCTATCACTCAGCTATGTGCTGTTACCCTGTGGGAGGCACCCTCTTCTACCCATCATGAGGTTTGGTTGGTAAAGAAAGCATGGTGCATTAAGAAAGCCTCATTTCGTGGCTACCCATCAGATTTTGTTGCCTGCACTATCAAATACGGGGGAGAGCTTGGTGGTATTACTCTGACTCATACGAATGACATACTCTGGGGGGGAATTGCTGTGTACCTGTAATCACTAGATGAATGTGAGTTGCTCTTCAAACTGAAAGATGTAACTGCTCTACCCAGCGTAATCGTATTTATACCACATGATAAAGACCCACCCAGCCTCTCATTTTCTGAATCTGCTGAAGGAAATCCATTGGGGACAATCCAGTCCTCATGGTTTCTTTTAGGGGGGGGGGGGGGGGGGGGGATTCAAATCCAGACCCCCCTAAATGGTGTACTGCCGTGCACTATTCAATCGCCCCCCCCTTGTGCTGAAATAAACCCTGAGTCCTCCTAGCCTCACCTCTGAGTAATGTCTGCACTGAGCTGATGAGGTTGACCAGCTGGTGTTTTACTCCTGCCTGGACGACAAAATCCTCATTCCTATAGTCCCTTCCCCAGCCGACTGCAAGGAATGAAAACGAGAGAGTATGCAGATAGTATGTACATGTATTATTTCTTATCAGTCGTACTGAACATTGAATTACGACATGGGATGCTCTGAAACCGAACCAACTTGTGCTATAAACAGAAAGAAACCACAGGAAATGAATGCACTATGCCTACTGCATGGAGGCATGGGTTTTTTTCTAGTCTCGTGCCCAGACCACACCCCCTCGCGGGGAGAGACAGTCCGGTGAATGAAGTCAAATTTCTTGGGCTTATTACCGGAATGTGGTAAGGACCAATGAGATTGCGAGATTGTTAATCATTACGTAGTAATAGTCATAAGCTGGAGAAGACAACAGCCAAGAGCCTTTGCCATGCCAGTTTGCCCTTAGCGCTTGACTGTGTAAGGCAACGCTACATCGTGGCGACAACTTCTGAAGACTTTTGCGCTCGATTGTGCTGGTTGTGAGCCCTGTGACATCGCTTATGAAGGATCGAGTTGAGAGCTTTGGAAGCGAGGTCAGTAAAGGGATCAAGTACAACAAAGGGCCAATTCTAGGTGCAAGCTAATGCTGGCTCTAGCCCTAAGAGGCCGTTCTTCGTGTTTGACCCCAGTAAAGTGCCTGAAAGGATTGCCAAACAAACAGGAAGCAGATCTCATGGACGGCGAAGGATGCTTCAAAAACCTTCTATGACTATGGGCCATGGGTGAGCAGCAAAAGGTTAGTACATCTTCTCTCCCGATATGAGTAGCGCTTGGTTGACACGGGAGCCGGGGAGGGAGGGTATAACCAAGCCATAGTGGTACCTGGGCAAGGAGAAGCACTCTCTGCTTATGGCCATGTCCCAGACCCTTTCACTTGGTCTGGCCACGAGAGTAGGATATTAATACCTGAGCGATACACTGTATGGCAAATTGGCCTCGGAACCAGATCCTTCGCACGGAGAGGAGGAAGGGTCTGGGCACCATCTTGCACATGAGATGTCTCCAGGTCGGAATGTTGACCTAACAATCAGAAACGCTGATTGCGAATGATGTCAGGAAAATGATTTTCTCTAGGCTTTCAGTGTCACCAGCGACTAGACACGGCCAATCACTGTGCTGTACCGCGTTACCTGCTAGTGTCTGATAAACGTCGAGGAGAGCAATGAGCAGGTCAACTGTGATCGTACGCGTGGTATCGCAGCTGATCACTAATTACCACAGATAGGTCTAATTGCATTCTGTGAGGACAACTCAAACGTAGGCACGTACCCAGACCCTTCCTCCTCCCCGTGCTAAGGGTCTGGTTCTGAGACTAGTACCAGACCCCTTCCATCAGTGCAGAACGGGGCCTGGGCACACAAGACTACTATGACATATACATATGATCCTAGGGAGACATGTCCTGAGAGACACGTCTCCCTAGGACCAGCTGTCCCCCAGATTGTATTATGAGACAAAGATTTAGCTAACATTGAACATGATTCGATCTATGGTCCACTAAGTCGCCAGCCCTGCTGTTTTTATCCTAGGGCTCGCACCAAACAAGTAAGGTAAGTCGGGGTAATTTCGGTCACGGTTTATTTCCGGTCACTTAGTAGAGAAGGGCTTCTCTATTCTAAAAGCTACGTTTTCAGCCAAAACTATGGTGCTGTGCAGATAGAGGCAACACTCAGCTATAACATATCTGTCGGCAAAATCGAGACCTTGCGTCCTTTGCGCATATCAGCCTAAGTGACCGGAAATACCCGGTGACCGAAATTACCCGGACTTACCTTACAAATGGTGCATTAAATGGGTGGGGGGACGACAGAGATATTTGCACAGTCCAGGTCTTCGACAACATGTACAACAATAGACCACCTGCGTGCATTAATTAGAATACATTTCGCCAAAGCATTTACCTATGCGTTTTTTTCCGCCTCTGGCTCCTTTAGGTCACAACCGTACCTTTTTGGAGGAATCTCTCTTCGTTCAAGATGGCTATCGCATTGACAAGCAGCAAACCAGCCTCAAACAGAGTCCCCACTGTGAACACCATTGTATCGCAACAGCTCTGCGCTCTTTTTATCCGCAAACAGTTTCAGGGTCTGAAAAATTTGATAGAGAAAAGAGCGCCAGTTTTGTTTTGAACTACTGCACATGTAGCTACAAGGCCGGGTCAGAGCTGAGAGTACGAGTGAGCTCAGGATCAGGTGGACGGACAGTCAGCCTTTGGTCGAAGGGACTTGGAGGTACAATATTTTCCCAGACTAGTGCAGTAAGGTAACGGAGGGGGTTTCCGGACAGTAGGGGATTTCCGGACACTGCCCCAGTTTTCGCTCTCTAGGAGTAGGAGCAGTTTTTGCCAACAACTGCACAGCGTTGGAAAGTTCGAAGGTAGGGTATGCATGCGCACTTACCATAATTCGGAAGAATTGCTAACAGAGCGAATGTGAGGGGCATGAATGCCGTGTCCGGAATTAAAAGACTGTCCGGAAACCCCCTCCGTTACCTTACCTCAGTAGTCACTAGCAAGGGGAGGTCTAGTCTCAGCACCAGACTCCCAACCCAAAGGGGGAGGGGGCTCGGGGGCTCCCCTTTGGGTTGGGAGTCTGGTACCGAGACTAGGGGAGGTCACACCAATAAGCACCACAGTCACAGCTGCGACTGTGCACAGTCAACCCATATACTAAGGAAAGGGTGGAGTCGCTATGCATTCCGTATATTATTGCAAAGTCAATGCCCGAAAATCAGTGCGGTCAACAGTCAGAGCATCTAAAATCAGTGTGTTCAACGGTCAAGCCACACTAAAGAGCATTCAAAGTTTTGACCCACGGTCGCAGCTATGACTGTCTATGGGCGCGACCTCCCCTTGACTAGGGTGCTTCAAATATGGACATTCACAGTCAAGGGTACTCACTTATGTCACCCTTAGAAGCGTTGCGATCTTGATCCCTTGATCTGCTTGCAAAAAGGAGTGATAGCTTGAACATTTTATCCTGGTCGCAAACACCCCTTGTTTCCTGGTCATGGGTTGTGGTTATTGTATAGTCTCCAACTGACTTGTGATGCCACTTCCCCCCCCCCCCCCCCCCCGAAGGTTACACAAATGGCCGCTGAACATGTACAAATGGAAGTACAGACAGACAGTGGAGAAGCTACTCTTTCCACAAGAGTCCGCAGAGATAGAGTGGAGCATCTGTCAAAGCTATTCAAGCGACAGCAGGAAATCATATACAGGTAGGAGAATGTACTATCTTGGATACGTGCTTGCTGCTAGTATAGATGAGGGTCAACATGGACACATTTTATGCATCTCAGCTTGTGATGTCACCTCCAGAAATGATGGGATGGAGGCGGTTGGGCAAGGATGAAAATTGTCCTCCGTGCCATACCAGGATTGTTCTACATGCTGATTTGGCATACCAAAGGTGATGCTACACTTCTGTTTCTGTCTCTCCATTAGCCAAGAAAGCGTTTCAAAACACTTCTCTGGTGATGTTCTCAGAGTCGCAGGGAAATGTTGGCAGCAGATTCACCCTAATATTAGTGGAGCCATTGAGGTACGTGATGTACATAATACGTATACCGTAGGCGCTCTAATTATGTGTCGCTCAAAAATGAAATGCAACGCAACAATAGAAATTCGGTCAGCCAAATGGCAATGAACTTCGACGCATGATTAGAAAACACCTCGCTAGGTACTAAAGTCAGACGAGTGTTGCATAGCAGTTGTGTTTGTTCCCGGTTGTCGGACTGTCGCTGCCTTTTCTCCTACATGGGGCGTACGTATTCTGGGGCACAGAATACATAAGTGAGTTGCTGTCTCGTACCCTTACTGATGTCCCAGCCATATTCTTTATACATCAACGTTCACAGGCAGTGGTGTGATGAGGCCTATTCGCCGTTCAATTTTACCTGGTACTGTGTGCGCTTCAAGCTAGCTGCCATGCTGCCATTATACGCAAATTAGTCCCTGGAGTGCGACGCATTATTGGAAATTATCAGTTTGAGATATTGAATTTTGACACAGAATTAGAAAGGACGCATAATTAGAGCGCCTACGGTGAGCACTGTGTGTGAACAGTTAATGTGTTACATGTACATATGTGTAGGTGTTTCTCAACGTTGGTGACAGGGTAGATAGTAGGGTTTACTCCACTGTCTTTGGTGTACACTCTAGTGAACATTGATGTGGATGCCTAGAAATGACCCATAGAAAAAATCCAATATCCATCCATCGTCTGTCCTATGATATTTGGCCAATAGCTGCAAGGAGTCAATCCCTTAGGTGGTATAGCTCAGTTCAGTCTAGCCTCAATAGAATGAGAGGAAGTGGACTTTGCAATGCAAGTGGTTAGTTGGAGCATGTAGAGACCCAGAAGTAATGAGCCACCTCTCAGCTATACTCCGTATGCTGTCATTCTGTAGGTAATTATGTTTGTTTACTCTTCCAATTATGTGTAGACACAATATCAGAAAATGTTTGAAGATTTTGGTGCTCTCCAAAAACTTGCTGAACTGGACAGACTGAGATCTGAACAAAGTGCCTCTTCGCATCCTTGGTAGGTTTTTAAAGTTTAAATTTGGTAAGCACGGATGTATGATGCACAAGGAAAATGTTGACCTCACACACTTTCACACTTATGTTTACATGCACTTTTCACTCGGTGCTAGGCCCTTTTGTTCAGCATGGCTCTGTACTGTTGGAAATGTATAGACACAAGGCCACAAGGTTATTAAGGGATATTGCTGATCTTGTATCTTCTGGATTTAGGAGGCCCTCTGGGATTCCCAGTGAGGACTTCAATACAGCTGCCATTCTTGATGCTGAGAAACTGGTGCCAGAGTTAGAGAAGCAGTATGCCGAGGTGTGTTCATGTCAGCAATGATTCAGAAATGATTTAGTAACATTGCTACCACACTCCTGGTGTTCCACATAATAGTCGAGCGCCTTAGAGCGAGGCAACTAATCTGTCCAGCGCCTGCGTAGGTCGCGATCTCAGCTAGGGTTTGTATTTGTGGCAGTAGTTATAGTCACACTCAGGAATGCAATTACCGGTTAAAGGTAACACACGTGATGGTGCATCCGATGGATGTGATACGTACCGTACCTCTCTGCCACTCCATGAGTTTCAGCATGCACTACTTCTACTTATTCAACAGCTTCTGACTACACATGGCCGGTTGGCTTATGTGTATACGTACTACATGAGGCCACACCTACTAATTATGCTCACATGTGCATGGCGTTCTCTGTGTGTCTGCATATTCCTAATACCAATAGAACCTCATAGCTTGCAGGAAAGGCCTATGAAGATTCTGACCCTATTGTTATGTCAGAGCCTGCTCAGGTATCCACAAAGTGAAAGTTAGACATGAGGCATGATTATGAGAGGTGAGTTTGCCCTACCAGCGAGTTGTACCAACTACCAGGAGTACACTTACCCTTGCTGAATTTGGACGGCTTAGATCGAGTGCTTGGCAGGAACACCTTGCAAACTATAAACATTCCTACAGCTGGGATCATAGCAGAGCAGGTGGAAGCATCGTCTTCCAAGTTCCAATTCCCTGCATGT
Organism: Axinella damicornis; assembly: GCA_963931865.1. NCBI lineage: Eukaryota > Metazoa > Porifera > Demospongiae > Axinellida > Axinellidae > Axinella > Axinella damicornis. The sequence continues at coordinate 6,042,803 of OZ007505.1, read as the reverse complement.
TTGCTTGTGCCAGAGCCACTATAACTAAAAGCGTCTACAGGACACATACCTCGCGCTTTGTTGGCTAACTTTGTGAACAGCAATGGTATGATGACACTACACGACATACTGTATGGTACGACGACAATACAAGAAAGGTCAAGTGCTAGAACCCAAAACAAAAGGTCAAGTGCTAGAAACAAAACAGGAAATAATTGCTGAAATAACGGACCACCTTGACTTGTATCAGGTACAGAAACATCCCAATATGATTATGTTCATTGTTTTGAGTATGAGGTTTGTAAACACCTTAGCTAACCTGCTTGAACCATTGTTTGCCGACAGTTACAAAGGCATTGCTTTAGCCCTGCTGCACATGCGAGCATGGGGCAAAACAACTGCCCACAGCAGGCATCTACTATTCATCAGATTTTGTTTTTGCTGTAGGCTCAATGTTTGACCGCAGAGTTGCAGGAACTCATTGAATCAAGAAAACAAGTGCTGCAAGATCTTCAGGAGGAGATCAGAACTTCCGTAGAGGATTTGAGAGCCAAGACTTCCAAGTACTCTGAGACTTGAAATGAATGTTTTAAAAAAAAAAATTATTTGTTTGTTTCATTTAGCAAGCCAGGCATGCACAAAGCTGGTTCTGAGATTGTTTTGTGTGTGCCAGAACATTGCTACACAACAGTGAATACCGGTATGCACTTTTAAGTGAGCTGCGCTTAATGATACGCAACTGCAGTATATATTGGTGGGTTTGGATAGAGTCACGTATACCGTAGTCGCGCGTTATTAGGCGCAACTCACTTATAGGCGCATATTCACAGTTAGGCACAGGTTCAACTCTCGTCCCAGGTACTCACTGTTAAGCACTGCAGTCTTCTGCCAGAAACTCTGCCATTTTCAATCCTACGGAGTCATAGGATAATTCGAATTGAAGAGCACTTCCTATTCGAGGAATGTCATTCGTTATTAGGCACATCTCACTTATAGGTGCATCTCACTTATAGGTGCATGTTTCCTTCCTATAGGTGCATGCGCCTAATAACGCACGACTACGGTATGCTTAGGATGGCTGGAACAACCTCTGGGAACAGTTTTGAGCGCAACAGGCCGAGGGAATGAAATTAGGGTACGTTTAAGGGCTCTAGAAGCTGAAATTCTAATGATCCCATGCACACTATAATTATAGTGACAGGGATACAGGAAGTTGGTTTTCCAAAGTTACCCACGCTATACACTGTGTTGCTGAAGTTTAAAATCATTCATGGGCTTGACTATGAGATTTAGATCTTATACGTCGCAAAGCATTGCCACCCTTAAATGTTCTGAGTTGGGTCATGTAGATAAGATTTGTCCTGGTTCTTTGTATCTGGCCCTGTTGAACGGTCAAACGTGTTCCTAAGCATGTCTTTTATGCATGCTATATATTAGCAGACCAAATTGGTGTACTCAAGGTAAGTTCTTGTTTTTTCTTCCAGACACAAATTCATTTAGACAGGTCTTTTTGCAAAATAATGGGTCTGCCAAATCAGTTGATGCTAAGTGCAAACTTCTCACATGGTGTCTTACTTCAACAACATTGACTAGAAAAAGAAATCATTTTCCCATAAATAATATTATTAATGTTGACTTTTGTTCACTGAATATATATATGCACAAAAGCATTGTTGTTTGTACTATAAACCTCAAATGGGGCCACTTAGCAAGTACCCTTGTTTGTGACTTATATAGTAGACAACATTGAATAGAAATATGCCTTACTAAATTCATTTTATAAAACAACACTGCAACTTCGCCCCTCCAAAGAATTAATAGCCTGTCATACTCAACCTCTCAAAAAAAAAAAGCAATGGAGCAAGGGGAGATGCCATTGCCCATCCTCATTCATCTCATCCCTAAATTCTGTTATGAATAGAATGTTCCCCATTATCCTTTGCTTTTGCATTGATCATGAGTCAAGAAGTGGAGTTGGACAAGCCAAAAAGTATATTCTTGTAGCTTGAAATCTTGCGAGCTTAGGGATCGATGGCACATGATATCATTGGAGCTTATTGAAAGCAGTCATACAGTAAAGAATAGCTGACCATTTTAAACAATACCGGTAAGTTTTCACTATACTGCAACTTCTGTGACAATTACGTAGTGAATACTGGTATTTTTGCACCCCCTCATGTTTGCTCTGTGGTCAGATGAAGCCACAAAATATCATAATCTACTGCACAGTGTATATCCATACAGCTAAAGTGGTATGCAGTTTTTGACATACACGTACTGGGAATCCACCAGGTAGCTACTGTTTTTCAGTTTCTATTTGCATTCTTGTGGTCTAATTTAGCAGTTGCAGTATTTAGCTTTAGCATCTTGTGGAGGGTTAGCTAACTGCTAGTATCAGTAGTGAACTTGAGGCTGGCCTGCTAAGGCCTCTAAGAACAGAAATGATTGGTGGTCATATTCTAACCTTTCTCTTGGCATTGGCCACTGCTGCTGAGCTGAGCAGTGCTGAAGATATCCGAGTGTTTCCATCAGACTGCTCCCACAATGAAATCTCAAACTGCACTCGGATCACAGATGCTATGAAGCAGCTCTCATCCAACACCACCCTCTACCTGTTACCAGGCCGGGAGCATGTGTTAGAGGAGTTTACCCTTGTAGAAGGAGTGAAGAATATAGCCCTCATTGGGACTCAGCAGTTGGGCATCTCCCTAACCTGCAGCAAAGGCGTAGGGCTCGCTTTTGTCAGTGTCATTAACCTCACGATACAGCATATCAGAGTAAGCCGGTGCGGACTGAGTGGACACAACTTGGAAAAAGCAATGTGTGCTGTAAATGAAACGGTAGCTGGATTTGTTGAGGTTCCTCTCTCCCTTGGCATAGCTCTTCTTCTTGCTGATATCACAAATGCCTGTATCAAGGACATCACTGTCTGCAATACAACAGGAATTGGTCTTCTGGGTATCAACCTCATGGGGTCAAGTGCTCTCATAAATGCAACCTTTTCACACAATGATTACGAGGAATGTGTTACTCCTAGGTTCTTATACGAAATATTAGGAAGTGACTACGAAAAACAGATTGGAGGTGGTGCCTTCCTGGTTTATTATGACTACAAAGACATTATTAACGTGGAACGCAGGTCCATTCAAATGAAGGTACAGAATTCCACGTTTCTACAGAACAAGGACTGCAGTAACAGTGGCTCCATTGGCCAGAGAATGCAGTTTTCAACAGTTCTTCGCAGCCGAGGATACACGGTTGGAGGTGGAGGGGGCTTGTCCATGGTACTTAGCCAGAGAGGCTACTCTACAAGTATCGATGTGAATTCTTGCTTGTTCATGGAGAATGCTGGGCAGTTTGGTGCAGGTATTTACCTGGCATATTTCACTGGCTGTCACAGCAGTGTGGTCTTGACAGACAGCCAATTTATTGGGAATGGTAAGTCAGAGTTTACGAATGGAGGTGGCTTAGCAATCCTAGGAGACCTTATCAGGCCGTTTGGCAATTTTTCCAACCTCGAGCCTACTCCAACTGCTGTCACTATTGCAGTCATACACTCTGTATTTGTCAAGAATTCTGGATTCCTTGGCGGAGGAGTATTTACCAGATTTGTATCAGGTTCTTTAGACAAGTTTCTTAGCAACAGTATTGCAACCACCCTTAGCTTTTGCAGCTGCTCCTTTCAGTCAAATGTTGCTGAGTTTGGTGCGGCCCTGTTCATTCATGAGTATAATGTGGTCACAGCTGCAGTCTACTCTGTGCCTATTGGCAGCCTGGTTGAAGTGTCCAATATCCACGCAGAGAGTAACACACTTCTTCATCCAATACGAACGATCACAAACAGTTCTGGAATAATCGACCTCCGCTACGTCCATTTCACGCTCAGAGGGAATTGTACTCTTTCTCACAACAACGGTACAGCAATTCGAGCCAGAAGAAGTCCAATACATGTTTGGAACCATGCACATTTCGATGGGAATGTTGGAACATTTGGAGGAGCAATGGCCCTTGTTGCATACTCGTACCTTATTATTCATTCGCATACATCTATTGAATTCACAAACAATAAGGCAACAGTGAATGGTGGAGTTTTCTATGTGAATGTGCAAGATGAACCTGAGTACGTTTTGTTTGACTGCTTTCTCTACCTGAATTCATCTGAAGCTTTTTACTGCTTTGATTCCAAAACCTGCTCCACCTCTAACATTACAGGACTTGAAATATCAATCACTTTTCAGAACAATTCTGCTCCGTTAGGAAGCATCATATATGGATCAGCCCTACAAAGCTGCTCATGGGGGAAGGTATTACGTATGGGTGATTCAACTGACACCCTAAATTTCTGGCTCTACTTATATAATGAACAGACTATTAGCACCTTTCACTTTGACAGGGAGCCCTCCGGAATTGATACAGTAACCACACCATCACACAACCTTAGGATCGAGAGAAGAAACCATTTCTCAAGATCTGTCATGCCAGGACAGAAGTTTGAAATTGAAATGACAGCAAGAGATAGGTTGAACCAGCAAATACCCATAGCAGTTACTTCCACAGTTGTATCAGTTGAGCAGCCAGAAGGATCTTTCTATCATCACATGGCAGCTTCTGTACTAGGCCGCTCAAACTACTGGGGATTGACTAGCAATAACACAACAAATATTACTATGAGAGTTATGGGGAAAAGGAACGACAGTTTGATCGTGTCTGTATTTACCACTGACTCAGCAGTGGAAGCTGACGTCCAGGTCCACTTGTTAGAATGCTACCCAGGATTCATGATAGATCCACGCGAAAACTCTTCCTGTGTGTGCATACCTGAGCTCAGCAGAGCAGGAATCGGGTGCTTTGACGACAATCATGAATTGAGGATCCCCCATTCCATGTGGGTGGGTCCCCTGAGTGAATACGACAATCGCAGTCTAGTTGTTCAGAGGTGCATACTCGGTTATTGCCAGCCCGGAATCAAGGTGATCACAGTGCAGTCGCGGAGAAGTTTTGACGAAGAGTGCGCGAATGGGTACAACCGAACTGGTCTCCTCTGTGGATCGTGTCGAGAGGGTAATAGTGTTGTTTTGGGGACGAGAAAGTGCAAAGTGTGCTCCAGCAGTGCTTTCCTAGCACTGATCGTTGTCTTTGCTGTTGCTGGACTCTTACTGATTGCTTTGGTTGCGTACTGTAAGGTGAGCGTCAGTGAAGGATATTTAAATGGAGTTCTGTTCCACAGCAACATAACTAGTCTATATATGTTTGATTTGGCACCGAAGGCGTCAGCAGTGTTCCTTCCAGTTGCCTTCCTGAACCTTGACTTTGGCATAGAAACCTGTTTCTACAATGGTATGACAGCTCTGCAATACACCGGATTACAGTTTGTCTTCCCGTTTTACCTGTACTTTCTGATGGGCACTATTGCAGTTGTAGGTCGATTTGTGAAGTGCCCCTACAATGTTGGCTCGTCAGCGGGAAAAACATTTGCTACCCTGCTAGTAGTTTCGTATATTAGCATCCTCCGTACATGTATTACAGTCTTAGGGCACGTTACGGTTCAGTCAATCACGAGACCTGAGGATGGTAGCTCTGTCCGCTGGTACGTGGATCCAACCATTCACTACTGTCATGGTTGGCACATTCTACTTGTGTGTATATCGCTATTTCTGATGATCATCTATATCATACCCCTTCCGCTGCTGCTGCTTTTCCCATCCAAGGTGTACCAATTCAAGTATACACGCAAGATGAAGCCGATCCTGGATGCCTTCTTCGCTCCCTACAAACCAAAATTTCGATGCTGGTTTGGAGTGAGGCTCCTGTTCAGCGTATGCATCCTGGCAATTACACTTTTCCTGGAGTACTCACATACTGCTTTCATGCTGATCATAATAGCGTTCACCATTTTTGCATACGTACAACTCGTAGTAAGGCCGTACAATGGAATGTGCCGGAATGCGTCAGATAGCTTCCTTCTTGTCAATAACATCATCCTTCTGCTCGGGATTGTATTCTACAATGAACGATACTCAGAATATGACACTGCCGAAACACTTTATATGCACACCATATATTCAGCTGTTGTTGTTGGAACAGCATACGTTGTCTATATTGCAGTTCTCTTGTACCATGTGTATTTATTGAAGTTTCAAGAACACAAGCACAAGACTATTCCTTGCTTTAAACATGTCAAGAAAGCTTTGGAGGGTTATTTCGATGATAGGAATTATGGCCATGGGCTCACCAGGTCATCTTCCGAAGAGGATTTGAATGTTAGTATGTACTATCGATTCGAGGAAAGTACAGACAAACGTGAGAGCTTTGGTGTGACAAGTAGCACTGTGGACCGCCCCCAAGATGACGAATGCACTTAGTTGACTGGAATACATGCTACATGTACAGAGCTGACATTGTTCAAGATTTGTATAGTCTTATAAATATACACTGTGCCATTGTAAACTTTGATTTGTAATAATTATACAATCATCCACTTTCTAGTTTATTTCCGTCACAACTATTGTTCGCACGTACTTGTATCCCAACATCTATTTGGATTAAGAGCTTACGCAGTTCAATTGAGTTCCTCATAGGTTTCCTAACAGCACAACATTACTTGAATTGTAAGTTGTAACTATGTGTTATATATAATTCTCCATTCTTTACGGGAGGTTGCCATGCCTCATTAATTCCCCCGTTGCTACCAGCAATTTTAGTACTGCATGCATGCATGGTGGCCTGAAGGAACAGCACAAAGGGGTGGGTATAGTAACTAATACAGTCAGCTACATGCATGTGATGTAACTTGGATCTGGATCCCTCATGGAGAGAACTAAGTGTCCAACTCAATTGGATTATATAATAATTTTATTATAGTGTAATTACCCCTTATAGCTACAGATGTAGTGCTAATATTGTATAAAACCATGCACCTGCTTACCTGTCCATAGTGGCCAAAAGTACCAGGGTCGCATGGTGACCACTATAGACAGGTTCTACCGTACACCATTAAAATTAATGTCGGGCAAATAATTTTGCTGTATATACATAATTTCAAGACATTCACTGTATGCAGTATACAATATTATGTCGTACTTTTATGACGCTAGAAATCTGGAGCTCTGAAAGTAGTGACTTACAACAATACCTACTGAATAAATACAGATAGATCAAAAATGTTAGCACTTATGCGGAGATAATCTGTTAGTTATTAAATAATAGTTCACATGTATAGAATAAAAGTGCCACTTTTCATGCAAAACTGTGTCATTTATAATACATTGTATGTGTAAACCATAACCTTTTTTTTTTACAAAAACTATTCTGGAAGAAAAATAGACTCTGTGAGTGCTTGAATAAAGTGTGCAAAATAAAACAACTCGCATACTTGAATATTCAAAGAGACAATAATATTGCACTGACAAACATTTGGTGAGTTTATCGCAGACGTTCACGGAGAATTTGAAGACTAGGTGTATGGTGTGTGTGTGTGTGTGTGTGTGTGTGTGTGTGTGTGTGTGTGTGTGTGTGTGTGTGTGTGTGTGTGTGTGATGGGGAATAGAGAGTGATCAAATAGCAAGGCAGCTCTGCTTATATCTCTTATCTAGAGGACACATCAAGTTCAGAATAATTGCTTGGCTAAGCTGTCTGAGTTCATTCAGACTATACACCAGTCTCATGCTAGTATGATCATACATGTAGCTTACACAACAAGTTAGGGTCTACACAGATGTTGAGTGGATGATGGCAGTTTGAGTGTTAACACTTTGCACGCGACAATAATTACGTCATAATGAAGCGTCATTAATTTGCGAAGCATTTTGCGTTAGTTACACTTGGATAAGTTATCGCTTCTGGCTACTCGAAATGTTTGAGCTGGGCACAAAGAGAGCCTTAAATAGCAGTCCAAAGTTTTTTACAGCTGCTGTGAGTAGCTATCTCGTTACCTTGCTGATTCTTGCCCAATTCTCGGTCTGTTCAAGCCACCAGGCGGTGAGGTGGTGAGAAACTGAGCAACTGTGGTTGAGACGGCCTTGTGCACTTACACACTGGGCGATAAACTCGCACCGATCACTTCTTGATGCACGGAACACTTATCTCATAGGCAGCCATTTTTGCACAATAGACTACACACCAGTGTACTTCTGGTTGAAGCACTTTGTGGTTTTGATAACCCCATAAGCGGAAGCCAGGTATTGATAGGGGATGCCCCTACCTTCCGTATAAGGCCATAGGTAGTGGCTTCTGTGCACTTCGACAATTGGTGTGCACATAAATGGTACTTCGCGGGCAAAGAGTTAAAGTACCAAAGCAACCATGTACATGTGTATTACCTGAAAAACATCCCGCTTACTACCAAACCAACTTATGCACGTGAAAATGGTCCAACTCCTCAATAATTCACAGCGAACAGCTGCGATTACTTACAGCATCTGCCTCCCCTTCGGATGAGGAAGGGGAATTATACTGGCTCTTCCAGTCATCATAGTTGGCATTCAAGTGCTCCACCATCACAGGTATAGGACAGTAATCTAACACGAAAGAAAGGAGACACGACATCACTTTGTTCCGATTTCTGCACACTTTATTAACTCAACTTCCTGGTAATAATATCAGCTGATGAAAAGTATGCACTAGTGACTAGCTTTGAGTAGCATGAACTTGGTAGCTCTATGGCATTTTGCAACATCAAAACTTACTGTTCCATGCTTCAAACAGTCCTGAGATGAAATAGTCAATGAATTTGACCTGGAAATAATAGAAAGCACCTCTCATGAGACACTCAGACCACATGTAACCATGACAACAGCACTGCCAAATGCACATCATGTGATACTGTAAGAGGTGATATTGCGTTTGTAGTCCTCATGGGCTTCAAGGTACTCTGGGAGAGGCAATTGTAAACCCTACCCTCTGATTGTGAGCGTGGCTGTACTGAACATACCCAACATTCTAAATGACAGTCTCTCACCTGGGTGACTGGTATATTGCATGTGTGTCGGTCAAAATCAGGGAAGACTACAGGGAGGCCTCGTTCTTTCTCCTCCTCGGTCTATGTGTGTGTGTGTGTGCATGTGTGTGTGTGTATGTGTGTGCATGTGTGTGTGTGTATGTGTGTGTGCATGTGTGTGTGCATGTGTGTGTGCATGTGTGTGTGTGTGTGTGTGTGTGTGTGTGTGTGTGTGTGTGTGTGCGTGTGCACGTGCATGAGGGGGAGGAGTGCAGATCATACTTCTGGTACTCTACCAACCATAAGAAACAGCAGCAAAAACCCTGTATTGAAGTACGTATAATGCCTAGTATTAAATTCCCCATATAAATTCTTATGGGTTTATGGGAGCTCATGAAGTCATTGGTTGGTAAAGAGTTAACATAAGCCACACAGTCGTTACTCATACGTTTATTGGTAGGTGCCTGACAGAATGGTCAACTACAAACCTGGGAGAAATACTCCTGCGCTACTTTATCTGCCCACTGTCTGCACAAAGTCACCGGCCGGCATGGATTAGAGACGTCTGCACATTTCACTAAGATCCTCTTCATCACCATGCGATTCTCACGGCTCTCCTTGGAGTTCAGGCTTGTCGAAGAGTTTGTCCCAGGATCATCCAGCTGGTGAAGAGAGTGAGAGGTGGGATGGAGTGAGTGGTGGAGAGGGAGGAGGGTGGGTGGGGATGACAGAGGGATACTTTGAATTTGATGACTAGCTTTTGGATGAAACAGATGAAGCTACTGATATTCGACTCAACTGAAGAGGGAGGGGTGACTACGATGCAATTGGCAGATGAAATGAAGACATGCAATGTTCCTGTACTTACCACGGACATGCTGAACTTTGCTAGGTGCTCAAAGTGCTTGGCCATGTCTGTTGCTAGTACCAGATCAATGACTGAGGTCCTCAAGGTACGATAGGTAGTACTGTGTGTGTGTGTGTGTGTGTGTGCGCGTGCGTGCGTGCGTGCATGTGTGTGCGAGATGCATAACTATGGTATTGGTATTCACACACACAATACTAACCCTAGCCTCGTTCCCAGGCTCCTCCCCAGCTTTTTGTCGGCATACTGTACATAAACCGTTTTATGTACAGTATGCAACAAAAAGCTGGGGAGGAGCCTGGGAACGAGGCTATACTAACCCATGGTTAGGCTGCTGTAAACAGTGGACTAAAGATCAATGGACTGTGGTTGACAAGGTTGTGAAAGACCAAGAAGCACTGCAAGCAAGCCAGGGATTGCTGCACCCCTAAAGAAGCCTGGTTCATTCCCTGAAGAGGTTATACTGAAATTCCCGTAGCCTTACCCATACATCTATGTGTACCTGTCAGGGAGTAGAGAATCAAATGAGGCGAATCCAAAGATGCACTTTACAGAAGCCATTTTTCACATACTCTTGCGTTCTTGATCATGGCTCTGGATAAACAGAAGCCATGTTGTTCCCCGTCAAACGTCCTCCCCCATGTTTATAGTGCCTCTACAACTCCAAATACTGACAGCAATACAAACTAGCTCTAACTTGGATGACTTGCCCTTGGAATCCTTTCGTTAATTGCCTACTGTAGTGCAGCTCTTTTCAAGTTTGTAGACTATACCCTTACCAAAATGTGACCAGTCAGGCAGGGAATGCCCTTGCAATAGTGACATCACTGCTTATAGCCACTCCAGTCTAGCCGCTAGCCTCTCTCCACCTGCCTGCATGGATGTGACCAGTCAGGCAGAGAGGGGCTAGTGGCTAGACTGCAACCACACATTCATGGTCAGTAATAAACCTACGCGTCCAGGTTCTGGTAGATGTTGAACTCCTTGCTCTCTTGGGTCAGCTTGAAGCTGTGAGCTACATGGTGGTTCTCCAACACAGCACTGCATGGGGAGGTGGGGGAGGAGAGAGGAGATGTAGAGAAATCAAGGAGGGTAGGGCTCAAACAACCATGGAATTTCCACAACCATAGTCAACTGATTGGCTTGTAGTTAGCCAGCATAGGAGAAACCGCCTGAAGATACGGACTAGACGGCCCCGGGCACTGTAACCATCAGAGCTTCTCCGTATCCACACCGTCTGCACGCCCGTTGAGTCCGTGGTGGGACCATTTGAAGTTTCATATTCAGCTTTTTCAGCGATTCTCCTGCGTAGAGTGCCCACAGGTGTGGTCTATGCAGGAATGCTCAGAAGTTGAAGTGGTCCCACGATGGACTCAAACAGCGTGTGGACGGTGCAATCACGGAGCAACTTTGACAACGACGGTGCCCGTCCAGTCCCGTATCTATAGCTAGTTCCTCCTGTGCAGACTAATCAACTAATTAAGGTTACGGGATCCCTGCCGTATACTTAATTAAGCGCTATTTCATAGTTTTTTTTTGTCGCCAAAAATAAAGCCGTGTGATCCGACCTGGACTTGGAAGACCGTATTGAAATAGGCACAAACTGTATAGAAAGGGCCGGACGAAGCGTTTTTGTAAATACTGATGACCGTTACGAAGTTATACGACGCTGTATTCCAAAGAGGGGAGTCAAGATGGCGGTTATTCGCACTCAAGAGTCGTTCTTTCGAGGACTGCTCAACCTAGCCACAAAACGCTTACGTCCCGCCCTAGAGCTTCCTATGGCGTGTCTCCCAACAGTAGAATCGAGTTGCTCGCGGTCTTAGCACTGGAGATTTTGGGCGAATAGTTTGCTGGAACTGATTTAACCTTCGTACAACAGCTACAGTGTGAGCTACTGTAATGATGATTAATCTGCATGTTGACTACCCTCCCTGCTTTGTGTTGAGTAAGTATGATTTCGCTAGCTTAATTTTTGTGGGAGAAAAATAAATTGTCTGGCCACGCCCACTGCGCAGGGATCCCGTAACCTTAAGCGGCAATTGAGGAAGGACAGCACTAGCTATACAAAACACTCCACTCTTCACTGACCATCAACAACATCAGAACAAGTTTTCGTTCAGGCATTGGCACACTATCATCTCTAGCCTCGTTCCCAGGCCCTTCTTACCACGTTTGTCGCTTGCAGTACTAACGCGGGGGTACTGCAAGCGACAAATGCTGGGGTGAGAAGGCCTGGGAACGAGGCTATATCGTCTCTACATGTTGTGCAGTGACTAGCTGACAAGTAATAAAATCACATGATCTACATCCCATACTTGTCATTATAGAGAACTGCAATCTCGTGGCGTGTGTTGCAAAGGAAGGGGTTGGTTCGCCCAGGGTGGTCCAGGTCGTGGATGACAGCTGTGATCAAGAGGGCCGCCAGTTCAATCGGTTCCAGTTTGTCCTGCAGAAATCAACACATCAGATTACATGCACACACAATACACACACACACATACACACACACCACCTCCTTGAAAATGTTTTGTCCCCCCTTAGAGATTTCAAAACCCAGACCCCCCCCCCCCCCCCCCCCCCCCCCTGATAAAAAAAACAAAAAAACAACAACTTTCTCTATGTTCTGTTTTGCTCCCCTTTGTGACATTTTCTGAAATAAACCCTGCAACACATGCAGGCAGGCAGGGAAGTTCTATTGGCAGTTGGAACTCTCTCATACGTACATGCATGCCGTGTGACTAATGTGGCATAACCTACCCCCTGTGAGATGAGGTGGTCCTGCAGGAGGTTCACCATGTAGGCAGTGGACTGGAGTACGTCAGCTGCGTGAGTGGAATTGTGGTAAGGGTTGGAATGGTGGTAGTTCCTCTCCATCAGCTGCATATGTGTGAGTGTGTGTGTGAGTGAGTGAGTGAGTGTGTGTGTGTGTGTGTGTGTGTGTGTGTGTGTATGTGTAAGTGAGTGTGAGAGTGTGTGTGTTTGTGTGTGTGTGTGTGTGTGTGTGTGTGTGTGTGTGTGTGTGTGTGTGTGTGTGTGTGTGTGTGTGTGTGTGTGTGTGTGTGTGTGAGTGAGTATCTATGTGTGAGTGTTAGCTAGTAACCTATCACCAACTTCAACTCTGTAACCAGATTAGTTTTTGATACTTGTGACTGTACGTGTTGCAAAACAACCGAAAACTACATATGCCAAATGCTGGCAGAATGGTTTGCAAGCAGCTTACAAGCTGACTGAACGTCTTACAACTAGGCTAAATGGCTGTACAAGCAGATACATGTAGTACAAAATGGCTGAAACAGCTTGCAAGAAAGGTGAAGTCCGGCAGGCATTTACTTCACAGTTAACCAACAAGAGGTCCAGCTACAACCATGCACAAAGTCTTTCAACTCAGGTCATGGTTAGCTAAATCGAGTAGCTCAAAGTGCTCTTTCCTGACACGGAAACGAAGCTCTTGTCAGCATATGAAGTGGGTCTTTCTAGCAGTCCTTGTTTTACTTAGAAGGGCTACCTACACCTACCTTGAGCCATGACGCTAGTATACTGTCATCCACGTTCAGGACCTCACACAAGTCAAACTTCTTGAATATCTTCATCCCTGCATAGTACAGAGCCCTTGGTGGGTTTGGGTGGGGGGGGGGGGGGGGGGGGGATGAGGAAAAGGATGAGATATGAAGAGGGGTTTTGGGGAAGTGGATATTCGGAGTACACATAAATGTGTTGGACTCACTCATGGCTGGTGGACTTCTCCAGTCTAAAAATATCAAAGTCCCAGCTGCCAATGCCTTGTAGTGCTTCATCCACCTGAGGAGGGAGGGAGTGGAGAGAGTGAAGGAGGGAGAAGTGTGAAGCAGGGAGAGGGATGGGGAGGGAGTGGAGGAGAGAGGAGGGAGAGTGAAGGTGGGAGAAGTGCAAGGGAAGGAGAGGGAGGGAGTGGAGGACAGAGGGGGGAGAGTGAAGGAGGGACAAGTGTGAGCGAGGGATGGGGAGGGTGGAAACAAGAGGAAGACCACTAATCAAAGAGATGTGATTGACTTAGGTGAGTTGATTTCATCATAGCTAAAAAAACATAAGAATTCGCAATCATTCGTACCATTGAACCTCGAACTCCGTGAAGAATGTTCAAGAACATTGGGCATGGGCTAGCTGGAAGCTTCTAGAACAGCTGACGGATGTAATATCGGTGAGCAGCAGTCAAAGCGGACGCAATCGGGGAGCTGCAGGTGAAGCCGGAGCAACAGTTGAGGCGGACGCAATCGAGGAGCAATAGCTGAAGCGGACGCAATCGGGGAGCAGTTGAGGCAATCGGGGAGTAGCAGCTGAAGCAGACACAAGTGGCGAGCAGCAGCTGAAGCGGACGCAAACGAGGAGCAGCAGTTGAAGCGGATCGATGCAATCGGCGAGCAGCAGCTGAAGCGGATCCGGACACAATCGGGGAGCAGCAGCTGAAGCGGATCCGGACGCAATCGGGGAGCAGCAGCTCTGACAGAGAGCTGTCCGGCGCCGAATTACACACGTAGGCGAACAAGGGGGAAGTAGCTGAGCGAGCGAAGCGAGCTCAGCTACTTGTAATATTTATGAAGCTACTACTGTAACCACCTTACATGTGGAGGGGGAGGAGTGATGAGTGTGTGTCGACTATGGTAGTGAGAGTGAGCTGTGTGGGAAGAGAAGGTTAAAAGGACGTGAGTGTACTCCCGCCATATCCATCCTCCTTCCATACCCTCTCACCACTCTCCACCTCACACGTACCCTCGATTAGACACTCCCACCACACTCTCCACCTTGCACACACCCTCCCACCACACTCTCCACCTTGCACACACCCTCCCACCACTCTCCACCTCGCACACACCCTCCCACCACTCTCCACCTCGCACACACCCTTCCACCACTTCACCTCGCACTCTCCCACCACTCTACACTTCGCAAACACCCTCCCACCACTCCACCTCGCACACACCCTCCCACCACTCTCCACTTCGCACACACCTTCCCACCACTCTCCACCTCGCACACACCTTCCCACCACTCTCCACCTTGCACACACCCTCCCACCACTCTCCACCTTGCACACACCCTCCCACCACTCTCCACCTTGCACATACCCTCCCACCACTCTCCACCTCACACACACCTTCCCACTACTCTCCACCTCGCACGCACCCTCCCACCACTCGCCACCATGCACACACCCTCCCATCCCACTCTCCACATCACACACACCCTCCCACCCTACCTCCACCTCGCACACCCACCCCACTCTCCACATCACACACACCCACCCTACCTCCACCTCGCACACACCCTCCCACCCCACTCTCCACATCACACACACCCTCCCACCCTACCTCCACCTCACACACACCCTCCCACCCCACTCTCCACATCACACACCCTCCCACCCTACACATCCACCTTGCACACACCCTCCCACCCCACTCTCCCCATCACACACACCCTCCCATTACACTCTCCATCTCATACACACTCAAATCAACCTATCACACACTCACATCTCCTTGCTATCATGTCCACTGACAACCGCCTTCCGCTCTGCAAGGGAGAGTGGGGAGGGAGAGTGTGGGGAGGGGGGAGGGGAGGCAGGGGGAGTTAAGGGAGAGAGAGAGAGAGAGAGACCAAATGAAATTGCAATGTAAGACCTCCTAAAACATATTATCAGAATACATACGTATCCGAATCATCATCATGCCTCGCGCGCTGCATGCATCATCATCATGCCTCGCGCACGCTGCATGCATCATCATCATGCCTCGCGCGCTGCATGCATCATCATCATGCTTCGCGCACGCTGCATGCATCATCATCATGCCTTGCGCACGCTGCATGCATCATCATCATGCCGCTGCATGCATCATCATCATGCCTCGCGCGCTGCATGCATCATCATCATGCCTCGCACGCTGCATGCATCATCATGCCTCGCGCACGCTGCATGCATCATCATCATGCCTCGCGCTGCATGCATCATCATCATGCCTCGCGCGCTGCATGCGCATGTGTGACCTGACCACGTGCTTGCGAGTTAATTCAAGAGTTTGAGAGTGTGGAGCTGTGAAACAATGTCTATTACGCTCACTGTTTGACTCCTCAAGTAGATGCTCTAGCTCTGCAAGCCCTGAAGGCCCGCCTCTGGCTATGCGAGACTATTGTGAAGTTGCGGTATAAACAGATGTAGACTGTGCTCACTGTTCGACTCCATATATAATAGCTGCTCGAGCTCCACAAGTCCCGGAGGCACCGCACTGGTCCACTGATTCCACTGATTGGAGTTTCAAGGTTGTAAATCTCGCACCATTGAGCCCTCGCTACAAATACAACTCAATTGGCCCACAGGAAACCCACAAGATTCCCGACTGTTATCAACATTCCTGAGCGTGACAGGTTCCGGTACATACGTATGTACATACGCATATCGTGAGAATAGATCCCCCATTCAGTGCCTCGCGCTAATGTACTCAGCAATAAGCCTTCATCCACATACTTATTAGAATTCCTGATTCATATCCTCATGTGGCCATGATACACTGTAGGGCCAGGGTGGGTTACTTAGACGAGGGTTAACTTCCCTGTCAGTGGAAAGCCATGAATTGTGCAAGAACATTCAAGCTCCAGTGGTTTTTGCACATGGGGCAATCTAGCCTCGTTCCCAGGCCGTCTGCCAGTCCGCGCGCGCGCATCACATACGTGACCTTTGAACCCTTGTCAGATAGCTGGCCAGCTATCTGACAAGGGTTCAAAGGTCACGTATGCGATGCGCGCGACTGGCAGACGGCCTGGGAACGAGGCTAGGGGCAATCTTGAACTCTACATTCCGGCCTGACATTACCATGGGAAAGTGGAGCAGTTGATAACATTACTATTACTCACATTGAGTAGCCCTGATACGATACTGCCTTTTGTCCGGGGGTCCTCTGCAATGGGATAATACAGCTCCGAACTTGACATGATGTCCAGCTATGGGATAGAATAAGTTGGAATTAAATGTCTGCACATGAAATAGACTTTACATGGCGTTTTGATTATACAGTAACTCTGTACAATAAAAAATATTACACATCTGGATTACCAAACCAGCACTTCAGTATAGGGCTAGAACGACTAGCAGATTCCTAGTCGACTAATTGGCTTGTAGTTTGCACAACTAGTCGACTAATTAAATATTAACTGAGAAATGCCAGAATGTCATCACTAGCTATATGCACTAGCCTCCCTCCCAGGCCTACATGTAGGCCTGGGAGGGAGGCTAGTGCATATAGCTAGTGATGACATTCTGGCATTTCACACTGTACGGACAATAAGCGACAAAGCAGGGCATGGAGGCCTGGGAACGGGGCTACTATACACAGCACAATCATTTCACTGACATCACTAACATGTGTGGAATATAATTTTACCACACTAGCATCTCTACATGCTAGGGAGTTAGGCTGGCCCTCTCGACTAGTTGACAGGCAAATGTAGTCGACATCCTTAGTTCAGCCGACTAGTCGACTAATTGTTCAAGCCCTACTTCAGTACATCCCAGTAAATCTGTTGGAACTATAGCCTAAAACTTTAATTGAATCCCACTAACAATTGCTCTCTCAAGAGCATCTCTGATGGCTGGAGGACACTCAGGGTGATCCCTGGCGGAGGTGATGGTCTGTACCGTCTAGAAGGTGGATGGGTGGGAGGCAGGGAGATGAGGAAGGTGAGTGAGAGGAAGGAGGAAGGGAGGGAAAGGGAGGGAAAGGGAGGGGGAGGGACGAATGGAGGGAGAGGAGGAAGGTAAGTGAGAGGAAGGAGGGAGGGAGTGAGGGAAGGAGGGAGGGAGGGAGGGAGAGAGGGAAGGAGGGAGGGAGTGCAGTAAGTGAACCAATAGTGTAATACGAGCATATCAGCTGCTATCAGTCCACAGACAAAGGATAACAGTGTCTGCTCCACCACCTACTCTGCTGAACGGGGTCTCCATGCGGGCAGGTATTCTGGGAAGCCAGCCCAGTGAAGTCTGCTTTCGCATCATGGAGGTGTCGGCACCTGTGGATGAATTGTATAAGTGAGGTGAGGCTGTAATACGTACTACCAAATAAATGGCATAAATACAGTGTGACTGTGACTTACTGCACTGAGAGTAGACACTACCTAATTGGAGCGAGCCTGAGCGAACCCAACACTAACATGACTTCATTGCGTAGTGCGTGTGTATGCCTGCCTGCTTGCTTGCTTGGACCGACCACTTACCGGAAATTATAAATCAGCGGATTTCACTTGCATGTGCACAATATTATTCAAATTCAACGAACCCTCGATGCAAGGATAGTGAATAGTCTACCTGTTCGATGGAGGTTGGCGACAACGAAGACGGAGACTACTCATGGACCTACATATTCACTGGCTAGAGCAATAAGCGAACCATGAACATTCTGCCTTCTCGGTGGCGACAACAAAGATGGAGACAGCTCGTGGACTTACCGCCATGGCCAGTGACGTACCTGCTAGACTTCTTCAGCTGATAGCGCTAACCTGACTCACAGTTGCTGTTGTATGTTCATAACTTCTGTGGCCTACAATGTGAATGCAACTGCTCCATGCATGTCCCGCTGCATGTTGCATGCACTTCGCTCAGGCCTGCCCTCCAATGTCCTGCATTCCACTAGCATAATCATCGATAATCATGCAAGCTGTAGCCCATAATGGTTTTCTGTACACCACTGTACCAGACTCCCCCTCCCCTTTGGGTATGGGAGTATGGTACACTGTACCAAGACTAACTCCAAGACAGCATAGTTTGAGTGATGAAGTTTTGTGTCACTGTCACACACTTACTGGATCATGTGCTCGACTACAGCTGCTCTGTCCACATCCATCACTGGAAATCTTACTAAATGCACTGAGTGTCTGCCTACCATTGCTGGCATATCTTTGAATGGTGCTCCGTGAGTGGTCTGGGTCGTGGGAGGAAAGGAGCCTCTGTATGGTGACATGATGGGACACCTCACTGAGAGAGAAGACGTAGGGAGTGAGGGAGGAAAGAGTGACAGGAGGAGGGTGGGGGGAGGGAGAGGGGAATGAGGGGGGAGGGGAGGGAGAGGGAGTCAATTTTGGGGGCTCAGTAATTAGAAAGTCTTGCACTTATACTATGCAATCACAAGGTGGACATACTTGGTTGAGCTTCGGACAGGGATGAGTTTGAGGTGTTGCTTTAGCACCGAGCCAGACTTTCTACGACCCATGCATTCGCCATCCCATCTCTGATGTGCGTGAAATATGCATGCATTGTGTGTGCATACGTGTGTGTATAATTGTGTGCGTGTAGAAGGGAGGGAAAGATAATTGCTTCGTTTTAAAGCATTGCAACCACCCAATGTTCTGACCAATCAATGTCCGGATATCCAGACATTGATCGGTCTGAACATTCAGTGCTTTAAAATATTCACAGTTCTCTTAATGGTCTAGTTGTTTACGTCCTAACGGCAGTTCTTGATGGCAGTTCACTTGATTTCGTATGCCAGTAGTTTGCTAGATGATCAATTACAAAATGGACCGGAGTGTTCCCTGCAGGTCCACCATTTTACAGAATGGAACGGAAACAGAACTGGAATGGGAACTTCTCTGTGTCCACTACTCTACCAATCAGCAGCTTTAACAGCGTGGCCAACTCAATCACCTACCTGTTCTTTTTTTGCAAATGCTCCCTTCGGGCCATTGTCCTGAGGGAGGGTAATGAGGATGGGAGGAGGAGAAAGTGGAAGGTGAGGGGGGAAGAGGAGGAGGGAGGGGGAGGAGGAGAGAGAGGGGTTGAAATCAATAGCTTTAATACTGTCCCCACTTCTCCCACCTCATGCACAGTGTACATACCACACCCCCTCCCCCTCACAACACAATACACATGCACACCACACACCCATTTGCCATCATAGCACTTCAGAATGTCCATGGCTGGCTTTCCCAATGCCTCGTCCCTGGAATACCCACTCAAGTCCACGAACGATCGGTTTACATACTGCAAGGGAGACACAAACACTGCATGGTCACGACCCACTTCAGTTGATTAATGACCATATTAGGCATAATTGCTGGTGAAGCAGCTGGGACAGGAATCATATACTGTTGCAGTCAACAAAGTATATGCACTGTACTTATACATTTGTGCACATTGTATGCAAACCTCACACTCCATTCCAATTATTGCCCACTCCTCCCATGACTGAATATAACAGCGCAGGCTCACCAGTATCAATGAGTTGGATCCTGTGATCTGAATAGCATCATTGCTCTGTTCCACTGCCTCATACAGTGCTGTACCAAATCTGTGTGGGTGGGAGGGAGGCAGGGAGGAAGGGAGGGAGGGAGGGAGGGAGGGAGGGAGGGAGGGAAGGAGGGAGGGAGGGAGGGAGGGAGGGAGGGAGGGAGGGAGGGAAGGAGGAAGGGAGGGAGGGAGGGAGGGAGGGAGGGAGGGAGGGAGGGAGGGAGGGAGGGAGGGAGAGGTGAGACAGGAGAGTGGGATACCAGTGGCTGAGCAACTGCGCGTGGTTATGATGTGGGTGGTGCTTTATTCTGCAGTAGTCAAATGCACCATACAGTACACACAACATATATCCACTCAACACACAACACTGACATTGTAGCACACACAGTGACTCATGCACACTCACAACAACTGTTGTTTCAGTTTGACTTCATTTCTCTCCACCATTTGCAGGGCCCATAGGAACTGTTCGCTCCGACAATCCTCTGATGTCAGAACCTGCACACAGAAGAAGGAAGGGAGCGAGGGAGGGAGGGAGGGAGGGAGGGGAGGGAGGGAGGGAGGGGAGGGAGGGAGGGAGGGGAGGGAGGGAGGGAGGAACCCCTTACGTCACTTTTGTAGAATTCTGGGACAGTGTGCTTAGCATACAACTCCTCTTTCCCCTTCTACGTTGAATTCCTCTATGAATCCTTGGTACTGTACAGCAGGAATGTCTGATAGAGTGACTTACTCTTGAAACTCCAGTGTCCAGTAACTCTTTCATCAGTGTCTGTGTTGTTCTGCTGCTAGGGGAGATAAAAGAATGGCTACGATCAGTTGGAGGGCACCAAGCACTAACATGGTTCAAGAGGTATACACAGCTACTCCAGAAAAAAGTCAGTCAGTCAGTCAGTCTCCCTCCCTCCCTCCCCCTCCCTTCCTCCCTCCCTCCTTTCTCCTCCTCCCCCCTCCCTCCTTTCTCCTCCTCCCCCCTCCCTCCTTTCTCCTCCTCCCCCCTCCCTCCCCCTCTCTCCTCCTCCCCCCTCCCTCCCCCTCTCTCCTCCTCCCCCCTCCCTCCCCCTTCCCCCGTCTGTGTTGTATCTACACTATACATGTATATACAAAAATACACATGCAATGTTAACATGACTACATTTAGCCTCATACCCAGGCCCCGACCACCCGAGAAAGAAGGGCCTGGTATCCACTGTTTGTGCATGAGCGTAATTTCCCAGAAATCTTGGGAAAATCGTGGACTACCGTGATACGTCCATACAACCACGATGTCAAAATCGTGTACTACCGCTATGTGGCCTGTGCAACTTTCCTAACTTACAGTCCATGATGAACGGTAATCCTTCGTGTCACACAGATGTTTCAAACTCGGTCGGTGAGACGTGTAAAATCGTCTTTCTTTGTGCAAACGGCCGAAATAGAGGCTACCTATTCCGGCTGGAGACACATGCAGAAGTACTTAGGTCATAGGAGAGTGTTCAATCGTCGAACTCCGTCATTGTTCAAGCAAGAGTTGCTAGCAATCTAGGGCAGTATAGCGCTAGTTGTTGTGTAGTTCTGGTGATATCCCAGCTCGATCAATCTCGTTCTGGTAGCTAGCTATATAGAGCGTCACAGCATCGGCACATGGCCATATTCTGTGTCATATGCCCCTCCCCCTTGGTCTTAGCCTAGATAATTACGCGCATGCGCAAACAGTGGCTCAGGCGGTTGGGGCCTGGGTACGAGGCCAAACTACACTGCACAAATAAACTATACTGTCTCGTGCGAGGTGCTCGGCAGTTTACAGCACATATAAAATTCCGAGAGGCTAGCTCAGGATTATGATTACACCAACTACTTACTTTTCCACGTCTGGCAGTACTGCTACTAGTGTCACTGTGTGGTGGAGACTGTGGGTATGGATGTACCTGTGTGTATGTGTGTACATGAATAAGGCCTATTAGTGCATGTATGGTCACATATTATAACACAAGGACTAGTGTATGTATATACTCCATGCAAACTGGGAGTCCATCTCAAAATCCTTTTCCCTCTTTGCGTGTCCACTTGCCGAGCAGCTCCTTGCGCAAAGGTCCGGCAAGTTCTTACCCCTCCCCCTTGTGGATTTCATGTTAGCATGGCATACAATAATAGTTCTCTCTTCGGTGTTCTCACCAGCTCTCACCCCTCACTTCGACTGGGTGAGTTCGGAGTAGCCATTACTCCGACCTACACTACAGCAGCGTCACTGGTGAGCATACTGGAATCTACCCACACAAGATCAAGGTCAAGTAGTAAGTACAAAGGTCGCATGGATCCCTCGACTAGCCCCACCCCCTTGAACACCCACATACCACACACTTAAAATCCTAATGCATCAATGATATTCATGGTGTGGTGAAGTCCACTGCTATTTGATCTCAGGCCTTATCATCCTCGAAATTCATTTTCAGTCAAAACTTTAATTCATAGTACCTTGTGGTATGCCTGAGCTCCTTATGCATGAGCTCCCTATGCACATGACCCGATAGTAATGGCTTACTATACGTTGGTAACTCAGAATCATGGCTGCTCACAGATGCCAATGATCAGGACAACAACTACTTTACGAAGTGATGGTGGAGGTCGAGTATGCTGCATATTACACGCAGATGGTTGAAAATGCTTTCCCATGCTCAGCATGGGGGACAGACAAAGTAGAATGTCGATGGTTACCTAATATGGGTAGTTACCTAATATGGACATTACCAAGTTATATCTTGTGGAACAATCAAATGTTACTGTAACACCTGCCTGTCTCTTGACTGATTAGGTCCCAGTGTTATCCAAACAGCCTGAGTTGCAGTTAATAGGTGGCAGGCACATACAGAAATGGAATATTAGCGTCTTCCATCAATCGGACGCTGCGGCTACTACACTGTATCATCACAGATTTTGGGCGGCTACTATTCAATGGTAGAGATATTTTTGAGAGTGGCATTTAATAAACTCAGCACGACTGGACTATTGATTCCAGAAATCCAGTTGAGCAGTAACAAGTCTGCAACAGATTTACCATTGGAGGCAGCATACCGTACCCACTCGTTATAAGCAAAATGCACATCATAACATTCCTCGAATAGGAAGTGTGCTTCATTTTGAATCATAGCAAGTAGCTGAAATGAGAGTCGAACCTGCGCCTAACATCAAATATGCGCCTATGTGAACTCCGTTTCATGTTCTAAAGAGTGGCCAATGGTTATGCTAATTCCAGGTTGATGCCAGCTGCAAGCTCACTTGTCTTGGTCCCAGACCCAACCAACCCCAGCACGGATCGCTGCGATACACGCGCTGGATAAACGGTCTGGGAATGAGACTACATGCTCAGCTGATGCCGTCATCACTCTGCGCAGCGCTGCAGTTGGATAAACTGTACCCCTACCCTTGGGCCTGCCGTGCCCCATGTGGGGCTTCATCGATGAATTTTGCTAAGTGAGCTGCACCTAGAATGAGTAACTACGGTATTCTTTTTAGCTAGCTTGAACAATCCAGTTGATTTTTCATAGTGTCCTTCGACTGTTAGCAAGTAGCAGCTGTTAGCAAGTAGCAGCACACTCTGCTCTTGACTGTCTGTACTCAAAGACTGCGCAATGTCTAATTCATGCAGCATTTCTGTGGGTGCATTTGAGAGTGGCAACTATAGGAGTGTAGCATTTGATCAGTGAAAATACCATGGTCAAAAATGAGTTAATCAAGATCCCGGGGCTTCCCCCCACATGTTCGTTGATATCTATTGTCCCTAACATCCTGAGTGAGAGAAATCGGTCTAGCTCGATAGACTAGTTGTTAGCACAAGTGGTTACGCCTACTAGAGTGAATTGATCTTGGAGCGTTAAATAGAAAATGCACGGTACCATAACACACCACAAAATTTACAAATGCTGTATCAAACGTGTGACAGCTACAAAAATGGGTCAAGCCCCCAAAAAGATGGGCCCCTCATCCACAACAGAATCACTTCTAAAGCAAACTGCGTCAACAGAACCTACGCAAATGAGGAACAGATCACTAAAATGCTTATTGAACTTTCTTTGCTGGCTGTTTCCCTAAGACTTGGTTGTTTCGTAGACAAGGGATCCATCTTGCTGCTACAGTTTGTCCCATGAGCTAGCGGTCGTACAATGGAGACTAAACAGTAAACAATAACATGGAAACGCTTGATTACAAGCAAATGCAACAGCTGGAATGTGACCATTCTGAGAGGTAGATGTTAGCTAAGAAACTATGTTGATAAGCCTGTAGGACTTATGACGTAACAGCAGTTGGCCAACTAGATGCGCATAAAGCTCACTTGAAGGGATATCCCTGAAACAATGACTCTGTGATGTTACCTCCAACTCTGTTTGAGGTCAAGGTAGGTGGCTCTAATAGCCACGTGAAGAACACTCTCGTGATTGTTGTTCGAATATACACCCACTCACTCACTCACACACTCACAGACACAGACACAGACACACACACACACACACACACAAACACACACACACACACTTACTTGATCAGTTCCTCCATGTTACTACGCATGGAACTGTGCGTATTAACCACGACCACAGCATGGTCATGGTACCGCACCATGCTGAGTTGATCTACAGCCTGCTGGTGGGTGTGCACCAGTCCGCACTGATAGTCTGCATCTCTACACCTCCTCAACAGTGTATGCCCAAGAGGGTTGCCTTCTGAGAAGTATAAGATTACCTGTGAGCGTGTGTGAGGGGAGGGGGAAAGGCAGGAAGGAAGGAGGCAGGACGAAGGAGGGAGGGAGAAAGGAAGGGAGGAGGCAGGACGAAGGAGGGAGGGAGAAAGGGAGGGAGGAGAGAGGGGAGAGGGAGGGAGAGGGAGTGAAGGGAGAGGAAGGATGTGTTAACATGCCCGGAGGAAGTAAACATCAATGAATATAATTATCACATGTACACCCCCAAAGTCAACAATCAAATCCATAGAGGAGTAGGGCTCCATCCGCCCCAGCTTCAGCGCTGGAGGGTCATGTTAGCTTGAAATGTGGCCCTAATAAACCACACCCTTGTTCTGTGTGCTGAAAAACAGGTAACGTGTAAACTTGCAGGGCAAAGAGCTAACTAACCTTACCATTTCAATGAGAGCGCCCGCAGCCTCAACACAAAGCTCTAATGAATAACACGTCATTGATATTACAATAACCACAACTCCCCCCCCCCACCACCAACTGCAGACTTCAAGTCAATACACATTCCAAGGAAGCATGCACCATTAATCATCTGTCAAAATCATGTTTTCAAGCCCAATGGGGAGCAAAAATGAATTTCATAGCCAGCCATGAATCCAGTACTCTTCTAATTGTGTTTCTTTTCCAGTGGTTTGAACAAAGAAGTCACAGCTATAGGTTTGCATATTACATAATTTGAACTCACCACAACATATAAATGTGATCAGTGCCTGCTTATGCAGGCAAAATTTGGATGTGGCAAGTTGTGGATGCGGCATTAGGATGAGTGGGAGCGAGCCCCACACTGATGCAATGTGTTGAGGAGTATGGTACATACATATATACATGTACGGCATTATGCTTCAAATATCGTATGTGAAAATTTGATTCATGGCGCCTTCGACTGAATGTGAGCGCAATATCACCTCCAGCGGGGATGTTGTCGATTTATGAGCACACTCGCCTGCTTACAACAACCTCCTCATACGTAGGTACATGTATGCTATCACTAACACCAGGAGCCCATGCATGAACTCCTCTTAGGATGGCAACACCTAGCCTCGTTCCCATGTGGCCTGGGAACGAGGCTAGGCAACACCACACTGTCCATTTACCGAGATGTCAAACAGGCTGCTCCCATGAGGCAATTCTATCACAAAGGTCATATTCATCCACTGGGCATGTGCAGAAGGGGGAGTCACCACTGTTCATACTACGTGGGAGCTTAGAGGAGTCCTCGACAGGTCACGGAGACAGCTAGCACTCACAGAAGGGAACCCGAAGAGGCCATAGCACAAACAATGCTTGAGATTCTTACATGAGTGCGTAATGTGTATGTTTGTTTTCTGTTCAACTACAATTTTCAAAGTCGTTAAAAATGCATTTCAACCTCATTTCTGAACCCATGGCAACCAAAACAAACTCCAGCCTCCCTTCCATACAGCTGATGCACCCAGGCACAGAGAGTTCACATCAGCGTAACCCAAGCCATTGGTATACTATTGTGAGTATTTACACAAGAGAGGCCGCAGCAATAAACCGATCTGGGTACACACACCTGATATAGTATCTCAAGACTGTTTGTTTGCACATGTCTGCCAGGTGGCGCCAAAGTGGTAGCCTGGGGGGAGCAGTACTCCGCTCTCAAACATTGGCTTCCCTAAAATAAATAAGACTACATTTTGGGGTGAGCCACACTGGAAGCTGCCGAGGCCAGTCAGAAGCTATATAGGTCTAGGACAACAGCTTAATTACGTGGAAGTCTTGTGTAGGCATAGCAATTAAAACATAGTGTTTACTTCCTCTGAAGACAGACCAAAGTGATGGTTCAAACAAAACAGTGAGCCTGCAATAGTGGGCACCTGTAATTGTTGCCATGGCAACTGACCAGTTACTTTATTGCACACAACCATGCCATCAGGTATAGGTCAGTTCCCTATTCCATAGGAGTACATACCGTGTTTCCACAATCAACTGCCGTGGCTACATCACGCGATTTACAATGTACTGCAGCTACTATTCGAGGGCAGCCACTAATCAAGGGAGGCGTTTATTAAACTCAGCATGAACAAGGAAGCAAGCGAACGGATTGGAGCTAGCACTGTGTATGCACCACTTTGTAGTGATGAAAAAGCTTACAAAGAAGCTTGAAGTTTTGCTTCAGCCCCATAATCATCACGGTAGGAAACTGTCAAAGCCATTAGACCCACTTTTGTGAAAGATTTCGCCGGTCACATGTCGCTCGCCCTCCATGCCTCAAATTTCCTCAGGGCACATGACCAACAATCTGTTCTCCTCTCTTCACGCTCACAGCAAATCGGTCATGGTCACTTCGAGCGCCTCGAGCGCTAGACAAGCGCTTCACCCGGCCATCCACACAAGGTTGCTCATGTGCTATTCGAATACTAGCTGCGGCTACTAAACAAGGGTGGCGTTTATTTCGTTCAGCCCTTCTGGAGGTGCGGCTATTATTCAAGGCGCGGAAATACGGTATTACACAAAATAGTACGACTGACTACATAAGTTCTGCAACAAACAGTTTACTACCGATCCACTTCCTGTCAACTAATGGCTGCATCTTGGCCGCTATAAGGTCTATTTTCATCACGTGTACCTCGATCCTGAAACAACACATCAAACTACTCCAATAATGCACAGGTCCGTTGCCCTCAGCCATGCTCTCACATCCTTGCACATGTGAAGGGATCCCGCTCGCACAACAGACTCAATCAGAAAACATTCTATGAAATGCCTTAACAGGGTTTGCCACACTCCCTGCGTGCTTTGACATGCCTGGGGGTTCTGTTTGTCTAGACTCACAGAGACGGTCAATCAACACTAAATGTGGTGCCCATCAACTCCCGTTTACCTTGCCCAGATGCCAAGTAAGGCCTATACAACAGCAGAATGCCACTTCACACAACATACTGCACACACCAAGCCTTTGATCTCGTGATGTTTCCAACAAAAACACTTCACAATAGATCGGATTCAACACCTACACACACACACAGGCGTGGAATTTCCTAATTGACTGAGGCTCTTAACAGGTTATTTGCAGCTTGTGATGTACATCCAACATGAGTGATTAGCCTATTCACCATCAGTGGCCACAAAATCTCCCACCAAATCGGCAAGTTGCATTTTTATCAATTCATGCAATAGACTTCCATGTACCATAGTCGTGTGTAATTAAGCACATGTGCCTATACTCTCTCAAGAAGGTATGCACCCAATAACGAGGTGTGTTTAATTTTAATTACGCACAATTACGGTACATCGCTTCTGCCAATATTCAGAAAACATTTTTACTCACCACACAGGTTTCAATTGAAGGTTTCTTCGGAACGATATGGTAAGTTTAAACCCCACGAAAGAAGGGCAAAGTGATGTGCTTCCGTACATGTCGAATAACCTGGTGTAGCACATGACATGCTGAGCTCAACCATCACTGTCATAAAGATAGAGCAAAAGCAAAACTAGGAGCGAAGACGGCACCAGACGGGCTACAGTGGTGTTCTGACCACCAGAATGAGGATTGTCAAAATACACAAAAGCTGCCACCTATGCAAACATGGGATGTGACCCATACAGTGGAATCGGTCTGTAGCTTGCCCATGGGACCACTATTTACAGACAGGTGCACAGGTGGTGGTATATAGTGCACCTTGGACCAGCAGCAGTGACCATAATAGAGAGGTGGCTGTCTGAAACAGTGACCACTATAGACAGGTGACAGGTTCCATTACACTGGGATACCCCTTAGACACAAACAGTATGTTTCTAAACACAACATTGTAGCCAGAGGAAACATTTAATAATTACTTGAAACAACTTTGTGGCCCACATCAAAGCCTGGGTCAGAAATTGGATTGCTAACCCTTAAGACTTACAGCTGGCTGATAGGTCAATTTACATTCCTACCACTTGTTTACACACAGGTACCTACAGTTGTGGTCAAAATAAAGTTTACGTTCTGTAATCGTACAACGATCGTGCAACGATCGTCGTACGGTACGAAAACGGTTCAGAAAACGGTGTTAAATTATTATACGTCAGCGTTTATGCGCACCGTTTTTACGGTACGCAAGCGTAATAAAACGTTTAACGCTTACAGCGGATGCAGCCTATGTCCGACGCTGTTCTACCTGGGTTATGTTTTAGACCCTGGATCTATCTCCCTGCTGGTCTTTGTTCGATGTCCGCAGCTATCGCAGAACCGGAGATACAGCGGCAACGCAATCGATCGCTGCCGAAACCCCGCCCACCAAGGCGAAAGTTGTTGGAACTTGCATATCCTTCAAAAGGTTTGGCTGATTTTTAGATATGCCTTATTGGAAGGCATTGACTATACGCTGGCGTTTGCCCCTTGTCTGAAGTTTACTTGTAACCGGAGATATAGGTCGAAAAGCCTTGCCCCTTACTCGCGACGGCGATAATTGCTAAGTCAGCAACCGTTTTACGAAAGATTGCGTAATAACAGAACGGAACGTAGAACGATCGTAGAACTATCGTAGCACGATCACGGAACGTAAACTTTATTTTGACCGCTACTGTATGCAATGTTTACTGGGTCTAAGCCAAGTGCACTGTATTGATTCACAATTACATGACATCATAATGAAATCATGTGACATCACAAAATACCAATGATGGCACTGATTGGTGTACTTTTGCTGTGGGGAGGATGAAACCTCCATTGTGTCCTTCCTGCATTCACTGATGCCACAACCTCTAGACACATAATTATTGGAGCGTGGGCATGACCCTATGGTTTCATGGCCTACATTAGTTGCTGTGACTGGAA